>CAJUYG010000462.1:83932-96637 GCA_910591675.1 Galerucella calmariensis
TATATTACTGTTATTTTTTAGCCGCTCCTTTCTGTTATATTTACGATAATCCCGTGGAACTGTACTTTTCATTTAGAGCTTTCTATTTGCGATATTGGCATAGACTGCATCGAGTTTGCGGAAGTTCGCAAGGAATAGTAGCGTTATGTTTGCAATTTGAAAAGCTTTTACAATGTTTCGATCCACTGCTATGGAACCATTTTAGAAAATTTCACGTTCCCCCGTAAGTAAATAAGTAAACACGAATTGAATTCTACAAAAATTAACGTTTTATATAATTTTAGATTGAGACTAGTCATAAAATGGATCATGCGTGCTTTCAGTGGACACCTTCCACCAGAACAACTACTTTCACTGTGGGATCTAATTTTGGCGTATGATTCTCTAGAAATTGTGTCTCTATTAGCAGTTGTTATTTTAATATTTCGAAGAGACAACTTATTGAAAGTATCTACATTACAAAACATCGAAGCAGTACTAGCAGATTTATCTAGTATAGCGGTGGTTCCGTTGCTACAAATGGCACTTATGAAGGACGTTTAGCAATTAATACAAAAACTACAAAGCGCAGTCTACCTCTAAATATTGTTTTTAAGCGATAAAACTAATTTCGCGTCTCAGAAAAGTATAAAATTAAGAACATTTTGCTGCTGAGCTCTTCGTTAAGATTAAAATGATTCAATTAACCGGACTTCTAAGGACTAAACACTTGATCTAAACTGAAAAAGTAGTGAATCGTTTCAACGAAGCAGTTGTAACAAGTTTTTAGTAGCCAGCCCAAGATTTGTTTGTTTTAGCTCCTTTATATAAAGCTAATAGTCAGTGGCATAGCGTGGGTTTTTTTGCCATCCGGGGAACCCACAGGAAGTAAAGTTTTTAAAACGTCAGAATGTTTATTTAATTTACTTTTTTAACACTAGGTTCGCGTTCAGGAAAACTCGGTGCCGCCGCACCGGCCGGCCGGTGACAGCTGTCACTATTTACTACTGTCCAAAGATAAATAATCTATATACTCTGAAACACTACTACCCTTGAGTATAGCGCTTCGGTACTTCTTCTCACCTCCTCTCTTTCGCACCCTTGCCTGACAAATAAAATTAATTCTAATTCCAATTTTAATTGCCGCTGCCCCTTTTCGTATGCCGCCTTGCTGCTACGCCACTGCTAATATATTATACACTTTTTAAATATGTTGATAATTTTTTCTCAGAACCATGCAGTGATTAGAATTTAAAATATTGAAATTAAGTGAACTATGCCATTGAATAATGTGAAACGGTCTTTATCCTGAAAGTTACTGATGAAAACAAATTGTATTAAAGAACTATAAGGACATACCTACCGACAAAATATAACATCAATATTTAGATAAATAAAAAACATTATATTGTTAAAGCAAAAAGTACAAATAAAATCACCTTTTTTAAGAAACATTTCAACTTAGTAGGTACAGTGTTTTTTTTACCTCTCTTCCTCTCCTTTCTACCTTATCTATACAGAGTGTTCTCTTAATAAATTCAGTTACCTACATTTAGAACAAAAATTAACAATATTTTAAGTGCTGTGAGCCTACACTCACCCTCCCTTCTCTACAGATACAGATACAGAACAATATTCTGCATAAAGACTGGATTAATTTATCTAGCATTATATTTATATTTTCGCTACCCACCGTAAGATGCCTCTTGTTTGATAAGTTATCAAAAGAAAAACCCAAAACATAAACTGTTACAAAAAAAAATCTCATTTGTAGGATCTGTTTTACTTATGCATGTGCCAGTTATAATTAAAACTAAGTTAGAATTGATAAATGTATATAGTTGATGCTTGTCTTATTATTAAATCTGTAACATCTAAATGCAAGTTTCAAACCACTTTCTCCATTGGCCATTTTCTGATGTAGTAGCATGCGCATTAAGATCTTAGCAATATCGTATTTCTGCCCTCTGTATGACCTTGTAATCTAGTATCGGGCACCAAGCGCGAAACTGTATACTCAATACTTTCCTCCGTTAGTCGCCAGCAGTAAAACGTATGTCGTATATAGTTTCGGCGAATGTATTAGCTCCTCGCTCGTTTCAAAAACAGGAAGCAGGTGAAGCGACGTGGCGATGAGACACGTTATAGAAATCACCGATGGAGAGGAATGAAATGAGGTGTTTGGAGTGCTTGGTTCTATTTCTTTATGACCCGCTCTGCTAGAGATAAAATAATATGAAGAGTGGATAGTGGAGCAGGCGGTCTGGATAAAAATATCTACAAAAGTCAATGGAAAGATGGGAAGAAATTAATAATGTGTATTATATCATTAATATTTTTCCTGCTTGTGTCTAATTGTAACAAGATGTATGGATTATGATTTTAAAATGTTTATGTATTAGGTATACGATCTCAGTTTTTATGTAATCAAAAAAATTACTTGGGTATAGTGGACGTAATATTTTTAATGCAGCTATCTAATCGTGTATCCCCTTTAAGTTATATAGCGGACTATGACGGTATCGTATCGAATTACACTCGAACAAAGAGCCGACAACTTTAAGTTCTCACAATATCTATTACGGCAAGTGTACAACCTATACAAGCGATGTATTTTAGAGTTTATCAATAATCACTAGGAAATATACCAAAGTTGGTAAAGTTTGCAGTTAGTGTAGTGATAGTTTTACCACTACGCCTACACACTCGCCGTATTGGATGCCTGGAGAAAAAATATGTAGTGCTGCTATTTGTAAAAGCATTTCGAAGAAGGCCAAAGAAACTTTGGGAAGATATCATGTTGTATAAACTCGAGTATTAGCTTTTTTCTGTTGAAAAAATCTTTTTAGCTAATACCTACCTAATTCTTTAAGCTGGTAATCCCTTTAGCTAGTAATCCTTTTAGCTAGTAATCATTTTAACTAGTAATCTTTTTTGCTAGTAAACAAATAGTACTGACATTTGACATAACTAGTGACAGATAACAGAAATGAAATGGCGACTTGCCAAAAGCTCCAAGAATTATTGTCCAGCGATGCCATAAAAATTCTGCTAAAACATTATTTTAAATTTCAAGATTTTCGCTCAGGGGGTGTATACATTGTTTCAATAAATCAATGTGGATTTTCGCAGTGATAAAAAACCTGCAAAAATCTTAAGATTTGATTGGTAGACATTAACTGTCAATCTTGGTAAAAAAACCACTTTTTGTTGGCCATACTGACAAGTTTTGCCAACCTGTAAGCTGAACATTGCCCTAGCCATTAAGTATTTACGGCTAGTAAATTTATATTTATCCTGATATGCAGAAAAGTAACTAAAAATGATGTCATTGTCTTTATTTCGAAAATAAACCATATAAATAAATATTTACAAGTAGATTGATGAAAATTATGGGTTATGTGAACATGATGTGTACTGTTTTCCTATGATAATTAAAGGTTAAATCCTCTTAAACAGCTTTTAATCTTGAATGAAGAAATGCGGTAACAGGATCATTTACAATTTATATCATTTTAATTGTGTACACTGCACTATACAAATATGAATTAAAGTTAGCTGGAAATTTTGCAGTTATTTCTAACAAAGTAATTATCTAAATTATCCGGAATTCAATACAATATAATTATAATATGCCTAAAGTTCTGTATCTATATCTGTAAAGTAGGGAGGGTGAGTGTAAGCTCACAGCACTTAGGCCACATGTGACCCAGTAACTCCCGAGGAGTTGTCCTCCTATTTCATCGTCCATACTGTCCTTCCCTAGGAAGGTGGACAGGTCACTAGGAGACATCTCCTTTATATCGGCAGGCGTAGGCCAAGACTCACCGAACACACTTTTTTATTGACGATAACTCCGGACACTCGCATATGACATGTCTGAAAGTTTCATCTTCCTGTTCACACATCCTGCATGGAGGTGTGTCCACTAGCCCCATAGTATCGAGGTGTTTCCTTAGTTGACAGTGGCCAGTAAGAAATCCTACTGTTAAACGTAGGTTTTTCCTGGTCATCGCCAAATATTTATTTCAAGAAAAACTTATTTGTATTCTGTGTAAAATTTAATTTTTAAAAATCGCAGAGCGGTTTCGTCTGTTAAGCCATCTTCAGTGCTAAACCTGCAAGTAAGTAAATACCCGACGAGTAAGTAATTCTTTACCTACTTCTTATTTTACATTTTCCAACTTTTATTACTTACTTGCAGGTTTAGCACTGAAGATGGCTTAACAGCCGAAAGCGCTCTGCGATTTTTAAAAATTAAATTTTACACAGAATACAAATAAGTTTTTTTTGACTTTCTAGTCATATGTGTACTCGGCTATAAAGATATTCATAAATATTTCTTTGACGCCAGCTTCCCAGGGTGATCCTGGCAAAATTGCATCCTTTGATTCCTTCCCATCTCTTAAGGGATTGAGCATGGGTGTAACGTTTGGCTAGTTCCGTAGGTGTCACTGGGTCCTAAAGATAAAATTATATACCCGTTGTGGAGGTTAAAAAGGGTTTACATTTAAAACTAATATGAACACTTTGTATCTACAACATATATTTATACGTTTAAGGTTTTACTAATTATCGAGTGAAAATGGTTAATAATGTAAGTCCTCTGTCGTGCCAGCAGTTATTCAAATATTAAAATGGGCGTTTTTCAATCATTTGTCATAATTGCAAACATGCTACGAATCCAACAATATATTAGGTATACACATGAAAACATAACAGTTAAATTCGCAAAGATGTCGCTCGAGGTAGATTTAAGAGAAACAATTAATCACAACATAAAAATTCTAGCATTTTTAGGAGTGATTCCTCCAAAAATGGAGTTGACAAAAGCAAGTATTCTACACTACTTACGAGTCGTTATAACAGGTACCTATAACATAACATATTTTATTAGACAAATCAATTCGCAATAGTATGCGTTCAAATTAAGCCTTCCATTCGTAGCTACTCGGTAACCCGATTGTAAATTTTAAAATCTCTATTTACTAGTTACAAAATTATTAGCAGGATCCCGCCGGGACCACAGCGACCAATTTTACATTGCAAATTATTTACGGCTGCTTGATAGAGCAGTACAGATTTGCAAGAATAATGAGCTCCTGCAAGATCAGTATATTGCAAATAATGCTGTTTGACATTATTTAAATAACTTGTCATTGGAACATTGCTGCCAACCTAACCAATAGTAGAAAGAAAAAGATATATAAGGTGTTTTCGATTATTCACTTTTGGCTGCTAGTAGCAGATCGTAGTGACTAAATTCCGTTCGTTTATTACCGGGCGTGACGCCTAGTCTAACCTTCCCCTTGCCCCTCAAGCACATACCGAAAAGTATGAGCTTCAAGCCAAGGACATTAAATATTTGACGTTTGTCCGGTTTGACGTTTATTTAAAGGTTAAGATTGTGCCGATTACGATTTAAACCTTACTAAAAATATCTAAATATGCAAAATTATATTATCAGAAACATTATGATTGAAAACTGTTCTTCTAACAACACAGGAAATTCATTGGCATTGGCACATGTCAGGTGATTTTGAGGATCCTAAAAAATCGTGTTCGTTTTGCTTAAAAGTCGTGATGACTGAGGCGTCACGCACAAGTGCTTGAAGCACAAATAAACGAAAGCAACAATAATAATGTATTCAAACATAATTATAATAAGAAGCTGTCATTTTATTACTTATTTGAAATGAAGATAGCAAAAGTGAGAAAAGCTCAGAGGAAATAACTAAGTGCATCACTGTCTATTATCATAGCTGCTGCTGCTTTGCTTTTGGGAATAGATGAGCATAAAAGAACACCAAGGAGATATTGGGCCAGACGTTGGTTGGATAGGTTTATAGGTTCTATGTGAGTGAGACCTTCTCGCCACCTTCACTGCAATGCCGTTAGGTCTATTGTGGCTCACCCCTAGGAATTACAATTCACCCTACAAGCCTGTGCTTCTAATGAGACTTTTTTGAAGTCGTTCGGCTCTAAGGTACTAAAACCGAATATATTATACCTTACCGTGCCCAAGGCTGGGCATGAGCATAGTATGTGCTCCGCAGTTTCGTCGTCCAAATTGCAGAACCTACAGTCCGAGGTCTGAGCCAGACTCATCTTATTTAGGTGGTAATTTAGTCTACAATGACCTGTAAGCAGTCCCGTCAGAATGCGTAGGTTTGTTCTGCTCCATTCCCGGATCTGCTTATTTTTTGTACTCGAAGGGGAGTATATGAACGCCTTCGAGTGAGAGAGTCCCGGTATGTCTGCCAAGTAACCTTGGTTGGATAGAAGAAAACGAAGCAAAACTTGGGCTGCTGATTTGGATCAGGAAACGCTTAAGAACTATTTGAAAGTGAATAATGAGACATTCAACAAACCCCTGCAAAAAATAAAACATATGATTGCAAAAACTTTCGCTATCTTCATTTTAAATTGTAATGAATAAATACAGGGTGGGGCACTATGAACGAACTATTCTCTGGCGTCTTAACGGCAAATATAATTAGAAATAATAAGACGTAGAATTAAGTAGATGACTTGGGACTATAATTTAAAAATATTTTGGAATATACAGGGTGCTCCAAAATGTCATAAGTAACTAGATGTCAGCAAATAATTGAATATTAAAAAACAAATTTAAAATTTATCGAGAACTATCAGAGTTAGATATAGGCAACCCTAATACCAACTGAAAGGTAATAAATTCCCACGTTCAGCAGACCCAACAGAGACAGGGTGTTCCATTTAAATTAAGCCAGAAATTTATTTAATGAACTTACATTATTTTTAATAGTACAATTCAAAAATGTGATAAAATACAGGGTGTTCCATTTAAAGGAACCTAACTTTGATACGGCACGCTTTTTTGGAGCACCCTGTATATTCCAAAATATTTTTAAATTATAGTCCTAAGTAATCTACTTAATCCTACGTCTTATTTTTTCTAATTATATATGCCGTTAAGACGCCAGAGAATAGTTCGTTCATAGTGCCCCACCCTGTATATATATTTTTAATAATTTATTTTTTGAGGTTATTATACACTTATTTCTTTGTACTTTTGCTTTGGTTGGCAGCGATGTTACACCATGTCAAGCGGCCTTAATTTCATATAATTGCACGCGCAATATTGCAGTAATTCCCACAAAAATCATAAACTGTCAGCAACAATCAGAAGATAACTGATCAAAGTTTACTTTTGCGTAGCTCCTATTTTGCCGATTGTAATGTTTGACTCAGTTTCTGATTCTTGTCTGAACAAACCTCTTATATAGTATCAATATAATAAAGTATATATTTTTCAGGTTTCTTCTTTCTGAGTGCAATTATAGCCCAACTGGTTAACATGGTTATTAGTTTGAATAAAGACATAAGGGAGATAGTGACGGCCACTTATATAACAGCAGCTAACTCATTTACTTTGATTAAAGTTTGTTTCGTATTTATTAATCGAGGACAACTTCTTACTTTAATGAGTAACTAATTTATTATTACATTTTTTTGTGTTATTGAACGTAGTTATAGATTTAGATTTCTGATACAAAAATGGGAATTCGACCCAGCAATGTAGTGGAACGCCCCTGGTGCGATATTTATGGTAAAGTAGTGTCGAACGCGGTTAGTAATTAATAATTTGATAGGTGGACATTTGGAAAGAATCGTCAAAGAGCCCGTAGGGGAATGTTGGGCAAAGTGAAATATTTCAGTTTGCCAGCACCACCTCTATTTTACTTTGCCCGCCATGGTGACGTCGGTAACAAACCAACCTACCATTTCCTTAAATGAAAAAATATGGTGTGTGAACAAATTAAAATACTTCTAAGCATGTATTTTTTAGCTGACAAATAAATACGGCAATAAACACTTACTCAGGATGTGGAGTTTACTCGAGAGCAATAAGCCTAAAGATTAAGTGGGGAATGGGAAACAATACCAGCGTGGTTCAAACAGAACTGGCTGGTATCTCAATTGCCACAAAAGAACTAACCAGAAGAGGAATTTCTGGCAAAAACATAATAATCTGCACTGATAGTAGACAAGCCCTATTAGCTTTGAACAGACAACGTGTTATATCGAGGCTAGTACTAGAGTGCTACCAAGATTTAGCTGACGCCTCGACAGATAACAATATTTTCCTGAGGTGGGTTAAAGGGCGCGACAGGAGTAAAGGAAGCCGAATTGCTGATTCTTTAGCCAGGGAAGCCGCTGGTCTAAAAATTCCAGGATCCAGTGACAGCTACGGCCTAACGACTTCGACAATTGCGGAACTAGCCAAACGTTACACCCATTGCTCAATCCCTTAAGAGATGGGATGGAATCAAAGGATGCAGTCTTGCCAGGATCACCCTGGGCGACACTGGGAAGCTGGCGCCGAAGAAATATTTGGCGATGACTAGGAAAAAACTACGTTTAACAGTAGGATTTCTGACTGGTCACTGTCAACTAAGGAAACACCTCCATACTATGGGGCTAGTGGACACACCTCTAGTGAACAGGAAGATGAAACTGTCAGGCATGTCTTATGCGAGTGCCCGGAGTTATCGTCAATAAGAGAGTGTGTGTTCGGTAAGTCTTGGCTTACACCTGCCGATATAAAGGAGATGTCTCCTAGTGACCTGTCCACCTTCCTGAGAAGGACAGGATGGACAATGACCTAGGAGGACAACCCCTCGGGAGGATGTACAATGGGTCACATGTGGCCTAAGTGCTGTGAGCCTACACACTCACCCTCCCTACTCTACAGATACAGATACAGAACACTTACCGTTTTTCTTTAATTGCTTCCAGAACACTAAAAAAATATTACAATATTTATTGATAAAGACGATAAGTTGATCTATCGTCTAGGGTATACAAGTTATAAGAGCCATACTGAATTCAGAGGTGCCAACTATATGAAGCTAAGTTACCGTACCAGTAAAATTTGCGCCCGCCAATTTTAAAAATATTTACGCCAAAATTTCACTTTGCCCGACCTTCCCCTACAGCCTGCAGCGAAACACTACTAGTGCGCACTTTAGACTACTAGAGTGAGCAGCGATATCATCATCCCATCCAGGGAACAGGTGATGCATTCTGGTAAATTATCTGGTTCACCGATGGATCGAAAACAAACCATGGCACTGGGGCTGGTATAAGTGGACCTAGAAAGAAACTGCCTCTTAGCCTTGGTCGATACACAACTGTGTTTCAAGCAGAGACGATTGCTGCTAAAACCTGCATTGATGAAAATATCAGAAAAGGATGCTCCGGACAAAAAAAGTTTTCACTGACAGCCAGGCTCTGCTTAAAACTATCAGCAATCCAACAACTAGATCTAAACGGGTAAAAAAACTGTAAGGAATCCCTCAACATGCTGGCAAGAGACAACAAAGTGTCTCTAATATGGGTGCCGTAAAATTTATAATTTCATTTGTACCAGTTAAATAGCACAAATTTTGATGCGCTGCAAATTTTACTGATAGATTATAGGTATATATTTGGCAAGAGAATGAAGCGCTTCAATTCTGGTTAAGTTTCAAGTAGATACTTAGAAAATAATAATAAAATAGAAAATCCTAAAATACTTTTTTTATGATTTTAATAGTTTATCTCTTCATATGGATATTCTTTCACAATATAATTCTCTAAATAATGATAAAGTCACATTTTTCAATACAGTTTCATGTTTCATGTTTCCAACTCAATTGCTCATAATGGCGGCGATAGCGGTACAAGAGTTGCTTATTTAAACATGACAATTTATAATACAACAATTTTGTCCCAAAGAAATGCCTTAACCCGCCGTCACTCGCACCGTTAGAAAAAATCCAACATTTTTGAAAAATCGGTCATATTTTTTTCAACTTGCGGTTTTTTGGCCGAGCCTTTAGGAATGTTATCACGGCCTTACTCATAACACACATGCGTTTTTTTTTAATTAATATTTTTTTGACTTAAAACTTTGTTTATTTTATATTAATGTGTATTTTATTTTAATAAATATTTTAATAACAAAGTACAAAATATGTTAATTGAATAATTTTTAACCCAACTGGTCAATAAATAAATAAATGAAAAAATAAAACAAATAAATAAAATAACCAAATGTTAGATAAAATCTAACACGCGAGTGATCGTGTAAAAAAAGGGGATGCGAGTGACGGCGGGTTAAACAAAGGATAAACGAAGAATATTTAGGCACTATACAACTAAAAAGTGTTTTATAAAGCAACGCAACTAACTATTTTATAATGTTGTAGCTGTTAGTTATATAGTATATTATAGAACTCTTATACGATAGGTCTAAAAGTCTTATAAAATGATATTTTTGATATTGTATAAACTTGCTTATAAGGTATTTTATATCATTTTAAAAGAAATGATCGTATAATGCGTTATAGCATAAATTGTAAAAGTCACTATAAAATCATTTAATACAACAATTTTCTTTAAAAAACAAAATTATCGCAACAAAAGGCTTAATAAAAACAAACAGTCCTTAAAACAACCCTATTCGACTGTTATACAATTCAGTCCTCTTAGAATTCCATTTTGCTAGTTGGGTAGGTCCTCAGTCCGTGGATGTTGTGCTCGTAATGATATCAATATCAGAAGGAAACAAAGCTAGATGAAATTGTATGGTACGGATGAAGCACAAAAACAGTTTTTAGAACGTGCAAAGTTTTTGCCTTTTTGCTTGTCAATTTTTTAAGGGAAATGTATGGAAAGATACATTCTCGTAAAAGTGTAAAGAATTCTAAACTGCAGTTATATCTACTACTTTTGCTTCTTCTCTGTTTGTTGCTAAATTATGAAAACGTTCACGCCATTTCATTGTATAAATAGTAACAAACATCTCTAATGTTTCAGATACTCTTAATAGAGAAGAATTCAAGCCCAGAAGTATACAACAATGTAAAGTTATACATTCGTATATAAAAACTGCTAGAATGATAACAATTACTTTATTGGGACTTATCGCGATAGCATTAGTATTTTTTAGTGCGTTTCCTTTCACAGCTGAAGGAGGTCCTTTTTTACCTTTACCCGCTTATATACCATACGATTTTAATAAATCGCCTCAATTTGAAATTACTTACGCTGGAGAAGTAATCGGTTTATCGACAAGTGCGTTTTTCAGTCTTAGTATAGATTCATTAATATCAGGTAAGTAACAAACATAGAATTCATATAATCCGCTTCTTGGTGTGAGTTCAAAATAGGATGCAGACGTATCTTTCGTAGCGGCAACGTGTGTTAGTTCTCGTCAGGACTGTGCTTTGTTATTTACGGTCAATTATTATTTATGAAAAGTGAATATTAATCTTATTGTTTTATTTATTTAAATAATACAAAAATATTCCTAGATAGGTACACGGAAAAACATTAGCATTGTGAAAGTTCTTAAGTATGTTCAGTTAGAAAAAGAATTTGATAATCATTAATTTCATAGCCTTTTCGAATTTGGCTGAATGCGATGATTTTATTTATCAAATTTAAGGTTAGCTAGCTATATGTCAAAATAGCAATAGGGCATGTCCACGTGACGTCACTAACTATTTTGACAAGACTTAGGTGGTAAAACAATAAACAAAGCGTTCAGAACACGTGGTACTTAATAGTGAGGTTATGCTGATTTATAATGATAGATCGTGTTTGATTTTAGTTGATTTTGCTTCAGTGTACTTTTAAAGTTAATTTAATTGTTGAGCTTGCATATTTAATAATATATAATATAGGTTAATAGTTGTTTGTTGTTTGATAATTTTTCATCATGTCTATTGTTTATTGTTTTACCACCCAAGTATTGTCAATGTCAACTGTCGTGGACATGCCCTATTAGGCAATCCAGATCACGTGACCTAATATGGCCGTGCAGGGCAAACAATTTAGACAGATAGGTGAGATAGGTTAGTTTTGTATTGTCTATTCAGACATTAACAGTGCTCAAGACTTTTTTATCGAATTTATTAGTAAATTTTCCTTCAATTTAGTATATTTTATTAGTGTTTAGTATATTGTTCATTTGATTAGTATTTTTTATTTAGAATATATCACCTTTCTTAGTTTTTATAAATATTGTTCTTGAGCAAAACTGAACAGGCATTTGCTACATACAGCCTGATATTTGATTCTGTTAAATCATCTCTATTGATTGCTGCTAACCACATTTCTATACGCTTCTTACTTAATTCATGCTTGTGCACCAAAAATGTGTTCTTTAAAACAGCTTAAAAAAAAGCTTACTTGGTCTCGGTTTGAACGGCTTCCACAACCGACTACAATACGCAAGTAGTTGGCATTTTGAAGTAGGTGTTTTATTCCTGAAATCCGTAAGCATAAAAGTTAAATACTGCAGGTGATATCTTCCAATTCAAGCAAGTGAAATTTTAATGCCAGCAATTTCATAAAAGTTTCACTTTCATTATAATATTGTATATGTTTTAGTCAGTGTGTACTTACCCGTAAATATTAAATAATAATTCTTGATAGTCTAAAAACCACTAACAAAAAAATAATGTTCTTATATAGGTACACAACCAAAAGTTGGTCCTAAATTGATATACCCAGCTTAAAAGTTTTATAAAACTGAACTTTTTATTGTATATTATTAGTATAGAAACACCAAAGCAAAATAAAAGCACCTTTTTCCAGAATAAATACTTATGTATACCAAAATCCACGGTCTACAATGTATTAAATCACATTTGTCCACGACCACCTAATAATAAGTCAATATTTTACCTCCTA
>CAJUYG010000462.1:97037-130752 GCA_910591675.1 Galerucella calmariensis
GTGAATTATGGCTATCATAAATTGCTCGTTTAATAATATACTATTGTTTGCCCTGTGTCGTCATATTGAATTTTATTTGACAGGTCAATGGATTGCCTAATTAAAATAAATGAGATACCTACCCAAAAACCGGATATACGTCACAAGCGAAGGGTATTATATGAACTATATTCAGTACTTAATAAAAATGAACGCCACTGCTTGAGGGGAACAAGCTCATAGAGCCCGCCATGATACTTTTTTTATTTTAGGATTATTTACGGTCGTGTGTGCACAGCTTACTCTATTGAATGATTCTCTTGTCAATCTCAGCGAGAATCTAGAAATCAAGAACCCCAATGAAGTAAATGATAAAACAATGGATGACATCATGAATATGAATCTTGTAAGATGCGTTAATCACCATAGATGTATTCTACGGTTAGTAATGCATTAAAATACATTAAAAGAAGCCACTAATTTTCATTTCTCAATAAATTTAAAGTTATTTCAATGAAAACATTTTAAAATGAACTTAAATGGCACATTCACATTCAAATATTGTTTAGCAGTTATCCACGTGACGTCATAAATGACAGTCGGCCTGATCTGATGAATTTGTTTGAATTCATTTAATAACCTTTTCCGTCGACCGTGCATTAACATAAGCTATTAAAGTTCTCAAAATTTGACAAAATGATACATTAATGACCGCTATTAATACACGATTTACATTAATAAACGATTTTTCTACAGGCAACCCAACGCACATCTTATGCATTATATATTTATATTGACAGTTACCTGTTACCTGTGTTACCTGTGGTGTAGGCAACCAAACATACATTTTAATGTCATTATTTATTTTTGACAGTACTTACCTATGAAACGAATAAATATTTTTAGTTATTAAATATTGAGAAAAACGAATACAACTTATATAGTCGACGGAAAAGCTTTGTAACTAACACGAGTATTAAAATGGCACTCATTAATACACTTGTTTGTTAAATAATTGTTAAAATATGAATACAGAAAACTCTTATTTGGACACGTATCTGATAAAATTTAAAACATAATTTTTGAAATCATAAAAAAAGTCCATTCCAAAAATGTGAAAATATACAGGGTGTCCCATTTAAAAACGAACTATTATTTTTTGTATCTCCTCAAATACGCACGCTACTGAACTTTTGATAGAATGTTAAGAAAATTCAGCTGTAACCAAACAACTTTTATGCAAGACTTTTTTTTTCTAGAAGTGATAATAACGATGATAGGGGGTGGGTAATTTATAATGAATAACCCTGTACAGTTACGGGAAGTGAGCTCTTTTTAAAAATTATTTTCTCGTATTTTGGATGTCAATGTACTTTTTGCGTCAACCCCTAAGATACAACCAAAACTCTTATGCTCTGTTACAGTTTATTTTTGCCCTAATTACTGAAATTGGCTAAAAAATTGTTAAAAATAAATATTTTCGTTATTTGTCACTCATTTACTGATCATTGGGTTTATTTTTCAGATTTGTAAATGAGGTTCAATCTATATTTTCGGTACCTATATTTGTACAATTTGTTGTGAACGTTTTAATTCTCTGTACAACACTATTTGAGTTGTCAATGGTGAGTAAATAATTATAGATCTTGCACAATCAATTCATAATAACCCATAGTAAGGTGATAACTGATAATGCTGTCCTTGCCTAGTTCACACATTTCTAATCCTTGACCCTGGAGATGTGAGGCCTGGAGAATGTGAAGGATAAGGGAAGTCAGGAAATCACATATTGCAGACTCTCACCATTACGTCGGCCGGTTCCGATTAAGCGAAAATAATGCTCTACCAGAAACACTTTCATCTCTGTACTTATCACTAATTTTAACAATTAGGCCCTACTAATTAATTTTTCAAGGCTTAGGGTGGATTTTGTAATCAATTCGCTGGCCAAGTGGCACTTTGACACGCAAGCTAAGCAAATCTATTTCAGTGTGATCGTTCACAACGCAATTTGGCGTCAGAGTTGAAGTTGAAGTCGTCGAAGTTTCTTGCAAGCTGCAAACTTTCACTTCGACTTGCACTTCGTGCCGGCTATGGGACATGCGCATTAACTTTTGTTATTTGGTTTTTGATATATCTGAAATCTGACATCTGTTTGATAGTCTGATAAATAAATCCAAATCCAAATTATATATTATAACCTCAGACTGAACTAAATAGAGACAGGATCATGATTCGACCATATGTTAAAGGAATTCTGACAATTACTTAGGTACGAACGCGCTTGCGTAAAAGTCGACTTTGAACTTATTTTGAATGGCAAATTTCGTGCCGACTTGCGTACCAAAGTGCCACTTGGCCAGCGAATTGATTACGAATGTAGCCTTACTTGACAGATCTATACTAGTTAACTTGGTTATGAAAGCGCTCACATAGAGACACCTATGATTCAGTTTCAGTACTGTATATTATCATTTGATAATTTATTATATTTTTTAAGGTCGGTAAACTGGATTTAGCTTTTGGGTATATGATCATTTACCAAGGGTGTATGCTACTAGAAATATTTTTACCCTGCTATTTTGGTAACAAAGTTATGCTTAAGGTAAGCACCCATACCATATATGTTACGGTATGATCACATTAGGTATAAGTCCTTTTGTTGTTAAGGAATTGGATGATTTTATCTCAACAAGGTTGTGTAAGATTAGTCTAACCGATTTAGGGTGAAGGTCCATGTACCCACTTTTTAGGACGAAGCCTCTGAAGATTCCTTAAATGCACTTTGCCTTTATACACGTTTCCGTTTTGCAATAAATATAGTTTTGTTACATATTTTCATTACTCTTGGCTCTTTTTAGCATCAACAACTAACTAATTCTATTTACCATTGTAAATGGCTGGATGCGAGTGAGACGTTTAAGAAAAAATTATTATTTTTTATGACAAGATCGCAAAAGGATCTTCAAATTTGTGCAGGTGGTTACATAACGATGTCTAATGTCACGTTTGCGAATGTGAGTACTTATAAAGTTTGCCCAAAATCAATTGCAAAATCTAAAACAAGTCGTTCGTCGCCATAGACGATTTTTTCCTCTAATCCTTATATGCGAAGAAATTAATTAGATCTGTTAACTCCTAAAACGTATTCATACCAAATTCCATCACAATGCTGCCAGTAGCTTCGACGTAATCGTAAAAAATATTGAATAATACAAATTAGTTTTGCCGCACCCTGTATTTTGAAGGATAAAGTTATGAAGAAAGCAAACATGTCCTACTTATTTTTAAGAATTCTACTTATCCAAGCAACGGGGTCATCCTGTATATAAGTGTTAGCTTCTGAAACGTATTCATACCTACCAAATTTCAATACAAATGCTGCCAGTAGTTTTGACGTAATCATAAAAAATATTAAATAATACAAGTTAGTTTTACCGCACCCTGTATTTTGAATACGGATAAAGTTATGAAGAAGCAAACGTATCCTACTTATTTTTAAGAAATCTACTTATCTAAGCAACGGGGGTCATCCTGTATATAATGCTTACGACGAAGTTAATGACGTCAATATACAACAAATATATTTTTATTATATTCACTGTACTATAAGTGAGCTTCAGTGTTTATTGAACTTAGGTAGCACATTAGGTATTTGCAACAATACATTTTTGCTTAATCAGTTATTACATAATTTAGCATAGGAATTAGAATTATATAGTTATTTATAGTTTAATCAAAATTTTTTGTTTCAGATTTTTAAATCCTCAGTTTCTTATTATACTGTTTTGAATAAAATGAACAACAAGTAATTTTAAGATGACGACACACGCATAAAACACCGGAGTAACCGTTACAATATTATAAACATTCTCATATTAACAATAAATTAGTAAATATAATACAAAGACATAGATGCAGTTTATTTTAATTAATAGGAAAGAAAAAAATTTAAACAATTTAACGCATGCGCCACTAAATATTTTATGAAAATACACGCGCAATTTGAACTTATTAAAAGGATGATTTCAAAACGTCCGTTTTTATCTGAAACCACTTAGCCTACAAAGTACTTGATACATTGCATAATCAAAATAACTTATGGATGAATGCCTGTCATAACTAAACTTAACCCAAGTAGTTCCTGATTTGGAACACGACTACTTATTTTTGACAGATGTATAACCTAGAATTACACTTAATGAAAGTCACCTACTGAAATTTTATACTTGTCAAACAAGGCTTGTTTGACAGCTTTAAATATTTGTCATGTCATTCATGAATCAACCGTTAAAAGTGCGGGAAATTTGAAATTACACCAAGACAAATCGTAGCTATGTGAACTTTAATGTTGCTTATTACATTTTTACGAATTTAACTCATCAGTTATATATATATTTCAATATTGTTTATTATATTCACCATTGCCTAGAATAATAGGCAAGTAATTAATGTTCTTTGCCTAAAACCCTTGTGATTGGGCGTTGTAGAACGCCATCTTTTTATGCAACTGAAGCGCTCCCTCTTGATTATAGCTTTAACTAATAAATCCGTCGCAGTGCGGTTTTAAACGAACGAGCTGTTCGCTATTCGTGAAATAATCACAGACTGACGTCGAGGAAGCGGTTTTTGTTTGGATGTTGGGACAAAATTATTTTCCCTCAGAAACATCGACTTGTTCTGTAGTCCCGCCATTTCTATATCGTTACCACATCATCGCGATTCCATGTTGGCGTGATACGAACCTGTATTGTGAAGATTGTGACATTTTCCAATATTTGTAAATCTGAAAAGTTTGAGTGTTTCTAATTAAATATTTGAAAATAAACGGACTATTTAAAATATATACTTTTATATTTATACGTCAGATGACACCGGGGTGTCACTTTTGATGGGTTAACTGTCCAATGGAGTTAGCTTTTGAAAATGGAAATAGGTAAGAATGATACTTTACAAAAAAAAAGATATTTGTAATTTACTTGAAATTTGCAGAAACAATAAGTAATTATGCCCAAAGCAGAGACAAAGACCTAAATAACACCATGGATGTGGATCTTCAATCAAACGGTAGTATTTTCAATAAATACAACTTTGAATGTATAACCTTAAAATTTTTATTTATAATTTCAGAAGAGGAATCTAGTTCTCCTGTAAACAAAGTATACGAGGATAATTCAGAAAGTTCAGGTAAGCTCATTTTTGTAAGTTCTTATATTATTTTGTCTTACATATTTTATATTTTAGAATCAAAAGGACCTGAAAATAACAAAGAAAGTAAAAGAGGTTGGTAATTGAATGTTATCCATAATAATAAAAACTACTATGCACATTTTGTTATTGCTAATTTCAAGTATTTTCTTATTTTCGATGTAAGTTAGATTGTATAGATATTAAGTTTGAGTATCTACTTTTGCAGCAGAACAAAATAATACTGCTACTAGTGGAGGGCCAAAATAAAGTAATATTTACTGATAATTCTAATTTAAGTATAAAAATATTTATTGAAATTTTGTAATATCATTTTCAGAATCTTCAGTATTGGAGAGTGAAAGCGATGATGAATGTGAAGAAGAAAAACTTCTATTGAGTCCAGCACATAGTGTTGATGGTGGTGAACCATTGAGTCCTGTAAATAGAGATCTATTAGATAGTGATTGTGAAGGTGAGAAAGATGATTTTGATAGAAAAACTGAAACCGATAAAGATGAATCGGCTGAAGAAGGAACAAAAAAGAAAGAAGATAATGTAGATTCAAAGGTGGAAAAGGAAAATAAGACTGAAATTAATTTAGAAAAGGATGAATCAGAGATTAGAACAATAAATGATACTAATGTAGATAATGAAAATGATAGTGTAACAGATGTAGAACCTGCACTAACTAATGAAGTTGATAAAGTAGACAGCGATGAAGATGAAAATGAGAAAGTAGATGATAATTGTAGTAAAGCAACAAACAAGAAAGTTAACAAAAAAACAGACACACCAGCAGATGAAGAATCCAAACCAACTGGAAAAACAAATAGAAAACTGGCAGGAGTTGATAAAAATATAGAACTAATGGAACAGGAAGAGAACACAAAAGTGAGTGATGAGAAAGAGGCAGCTATAGTTAATGACATGTCAGAATCAAAAGTAGTTGAGGAAGACAAACAAGATGAGAAAAGTAATGATGCAGATGAGTGTGATGAAAGTAAAACAACAAATATTGCACCTGAAATTTTGATTGAAGATGAGGAATGTGGGAAGGATGGTACAGATAAAAAGGAGAACAAAAAAAATTCAAGTGAGCCCAGAGAAAACAATGATTCTCCCAAGTCTTTTGGGGATAGGCAAGAAGGTAAGAAATTTCATTAGATGTTAATTTTACTCGATAATTTAAAAGTTGTTCAAAGTATATTATTTTAATTACCTACTTACTATTTAATGCTATATTTATTCCAAAGTAAGGTGTAGTAACAGATGATTTAACCGTTTAGTTTATTTATTGACAAAGTATCACACTAAAGTGCTTTTACAGGTCAGATATAACAAAGAGAGAAAAAATGTTACAGTTAATATAAAAAATAACAATACTAGCACAAAGCTTCTTAGGTAAGATACTAATGGTAGCAATACATAGGAAGACAAACATCGAAATATAAAGACGAATACATTTACATATTAAAATCACTTTCTAGATACTCCTCGATGGAATAGAAGGCATTTTTTAAAAGATATGTTTTGACTTTGGTTTTAAAATTGTTCAAGTTTAGGTTTTTTATATCTATTGGAAGAGCATTCAACGTTTTTTTGCCGTAGTAATTGGTGCCCCTTCTTGTAGGTATGTTGTAACCTGTGGTAGCTGAGGACTAAATTATCTCTATTTCTAGTTGAATGTGAGTGAATATCACTATGTGATCTGAAGTTTTCTAGGTTCAGTTTTATGTAGGTTAGACAGTGAAGTATAAAAGTACAGGAGTAAAAGTGAGGAGTTTCAGTTGTGCAAAACTATTTCTACAACAATCTCGATATTTTAACCCCGCGATAATTCTGACACAACGTCTCTGTAATTTAAAGATTTGAGCAGTATTGGGAGAATGACCTCAGAATGATCTCTTTTTCTCGGCTTTACTTATTTCTTCCAATATTACATTAGGGCTGATTCCGAAAAAGGGTTCAGGCCCACAGAAAGGTATTTCAGTCCCACTCTTTGCTAGTTCATCTGCTATTTCATTTCCTTCTATTCCAGTGTGTCCTGGAATCCATAGTAAGGTGACTATATTGTTCTCGCTTAGTTCATTGAGTTTGTCTAGGCATTCCCACACCATTTTGGAATTGATTACACAAGTGCTCAGTGCCTTAATGACTGCTTGACTATCCGACATTATGATATTCCTTCGTCTACTGTATCCTATATCAATATGGAACTGGGCGCACTTTCTTATGGTGTGGATTTCCGCTTGAAAGATAGTTGGGGTTTTTCCCAAGCTTTCAGAGTGTTTGGTTCCTGGCCCGAACACTCCTATCCCAGTTCCTTCTATTGCTTTTGAGCCGTCTGTGTACCATTGAATGGCATTCTTTCCAAGTCTGGTAATGGTATTTGGATCCCATTCTTTCTTGTTGCTCAATTCCGTAACGAATTTCTTTGAAAAGTTATACTTTTTCATCATACCGTCTTGTGGCATGTCCCAGGTTGTCTGATTTCTAAGAAGTGGGAGGTGGTTTTTTTAATGATTCCCTCTCTACTTCTTGCTCTTTCTGCAACGCTTTCCATCACCATATGTAGTGGGGTGAGGTTGAGAATCACTTCCATGGCTGCCGTTGGGCATGTTTTCATTGCTCCTGTAATGCATATACAGGCTAGTCTTTGAATTTTGGAGAGGTTTTCTCTCGTCGTCAATAGGCTAGTTCTACTACTCCACGCAATGGCTCCATAAGTGATGATTGGTCTCACTGTGGCAGTACACATCCAGCTTGGGATTTTTGGGTTACAACCCCAGTTTCTTCCTGCTAGATTTCTGCACACCATTATTGCCTTGTATGTAATCTCCTTTTCGTGTTTGTTCCACAGGAGTTTACTGTCTAGAGTTAAACCTAGATACTTGACTTCTTGTCTCCATTCATTCTTGTTCCCATCAAGTTTTATGGTTTTGAGGTTGAGTTTTCTTTTCTTAGTGAAGACTATCAGGATGGTTTTAGTGGGGTTGATGCCATTTTTGGAAAGGCTTCTTATTAGGAAAGTTATTTTAGACAGCTTGGAGCTTAGATGATTGATATGAATGTTCCAAGTCAACCCTGGATCCAAGTGGACCCCCAAAAATTTAACCGATTCCTGACTTTCCAGGTTTGATGAAGAAGTTTGCAAAGTAAAGTTCATATTATGTGTCTTGTTGGCATTTAGATTCAATTTGTTAGCCAAAAACCAGTTCTTAATCTGGTCATCTTTATTTTTGGTCCATTGCCCGTCCTTCTTATTAATTTCTATTTTGCATTAGGTGAAGATGATGATGATATGGATGAAGATTTTGATCCTTCTCTACTGATGCCGGAACTATCTATGGAAGTTGATGAAGCACCAGTTATCACAAATAATGGTGAGTTCTAATAGCCTACAATATATAAATTTTGTTAATAAAATAGTTAATTCTGTATTTAGAGCACAAACTTAGACTTAAGTCAGTTTTTTTAATTCTAAAATTGATGTTTACATATCATTTATTTTCAGATGCTCCTGCACCCGAACATGAAATTAATAAAAGTCCATTGGAACTATATGATCCGATTTTTTCTACATTTGTAGATGAAATGACAGGAGCAGAAGGTGACGAAATAAATTTTGAAATTACATCAACTAATTTGATATTTATTTTCAGTTGATTCTGATTTAACTACTGAAGAACTTGAGTTGAAAGTGCAGACATATGGAACCAGTAAGTTTCATATTTATAATTTTTTATAATATCAAATGAAGACACATTTTTTCATATTCATATATTTTTGTAGAAAATCCTGTCCAGTTGACAAAAATCCATTGTACGGCATGTAATATACATTTGGGCAGTGCTTTAGACGGACAAGGCAACAGATTTGTACATCCATTATTAAAAGTTCTTATTTGTAAAAAATGTTATCACTTTTACACTAGTGGGGAATTTGAAAAGGATGAAGATGGAAGCGAATTATATTGTAGATGGTGCGGGCAAGGCGGACAAGTTATGTGCTGTTCCACCTGTGAAATGGTATTCTGTAAGGTAAGTTAACATTTTCTAAAAATTAATTAAAGAGTAAATCGTCAGTTTACTAGAGAATTGCTTTTTTAGAAATGTATACGAATTAATTTTGATAGAAGAAAATTGGCGGAAATTCAAAAAAGCGATGATTGGTCGTGCTTCAGGTGTAATCCGTCACAGTTGATTCATCTTAGAATTCATTGTGCAGAATTTATGGAATACGTTCAAAGAGAAATAAGGTGAGCTACAACATTTTTTTCTATTGATGTTTTATAGCAGAAACTTTTAAGAAAAAAACTATAGAAATTTATAAATACAACATTTTTAACTACAAGTTTGCAATTTCTTAACAGTCTAAACATAGTTGTTGGATAGCTTATAGCTTTAAATAATAGTCAGAGAGCTGGTAACGCACGTTTCATGAAGTGTTTGATGCACCTTGTTATTTTTTTATTTAAAATATATTGTATGGAAAAGTAGATATATACCTGTGTTGGCTAAACCCACCTTGGACACCAGGTAGTGTGTATCCTAAAAAGGTGTAAAAAAATATGATCCAAAAAAAGTGCTTGATTCAGCAGCCAACAACCAGTAATTGGAAGTTTAGGTAATTTTAGAATTACAACCATTTGGGCAGACAGTTTTGAAGGGATTTATATTTAATAAATCCACTCCAAAGTTGATTCACGCTGAAATTTTAACAGCGTCTTGATTAAATACAAAAACAAATAATTACAAAAAGCCAGACACTTTTTCCGGGGTTTGATTGCCGGCATACATGAAAATAAATATTATTTATAATAGAAATAGATAGACTGTGCATGGCGGTAGATGGAGTGAGAGCGCCCCCCATCACCACTGTACACGAAGAATTTGGCAGCCGACAACACCGCATAATCGTATGGTCTTGTCACTTGTGACATTTGAGAAGCAAAGAATATACCTTATCTATGCAGTTCTAATAGTTCTATGCAAAGAATATACCAACTACTGTATTAAGTGTAGTGAGCCCAAACTGGCTTTTGATATTATTTATTTAGCATTTTTCCTTTATTATTGTTTGTTGTTAAAAAAATGGGATATTCAAGTTCCAGTGCTGCTCTTAATAAAAAAGGTGACAATATTTCTGAATATTCCTCGAAAGGTTCAATAAATGGGTTAAAGTTAAATATCCTAGGAGGTCTATCTGCTAACTCTTCCGCTTCTTGTATAGCGTTAATGAAGTTTAAATGAATTAAATCATCAAAAACTGCCATATTATAACTGATAGGGTCAATTCCATAAGATAAGAAGTGGTTAAAAATTAACGGTTAGGTACGCAGTTATATTTGACAAAGCTTCCGCTATTATAAATGTTTCAAGAATATAATTCGAATTTCAACATGTATGGTATCCAATAAAGAGTTTTCCGTTAATACTTTAAAGCTTAATATGCATACAGACTTGCAAAAATGGGTTAGCAGATTGTCTTTTTTTAACTATGCGTTAAAATTTAACATTTGCTTATAGAATTGCTCCTTATATCATTTATTATTCAAATTAATGACATACCAAACAAATATTTTCAATCTAGGCTATGTAAATTTACACTTTCCGCACACGAAAACATTTATTCGAATAGAATGAACCCACTCGAAACAAGCCATACGAAAGTGTTCGTATACGATTACCGTTTGAGCATGTCGAAAATTAGGTTATTTAAATTTCATACGAAAATGGCCATTTTCTCCCGAATGGTTCCGAAAATCGCACCCATGGTGTTCCAAGGTGGGTCAAGACAACACAGGTATATCTACTTTTCAACACAATATATTTTAAATATAAAAATTTCAAGTTGCATCAAACACTTCATGAAACGTGTGTTACTAGATCTTGGACTATTAGGTGTCAGTGAATATTTTAATTTTTTAACTGGTATATGCTCTTCTGATGCTTCAATAAATACAGGCTATAGCAGCAATCATCTCTGCTTGAAACACGTATATCAATCAATGCCATAGAACATTCAATTATACCAACCCCTACACAATTTATGTTTATTAATTCCAGAGTTGTCGGCTCCGCTCCTAACCCAGAAGCTTACCTTAACACAGATTACTGCCAGTGCTGTTTGCCACAAAAGAAAAAATCCATTGAACCTACGCCTAGTACAAGTCAATCTAAAAAAAGGAAACGAACAACAGAAGATGACCCAGATTATAATCCATTGCTAGGTAGAGATTCTCCACCTCCACTCTCAGCCGTGCAATCAATTTCTGGTCCACCAACCAAAATGCCTGTCTTAACACCAACAACGATGTTGTCAAAACAATCACAAGTTAGGCCGGTTATATCTCAGCAGATTAATAGGTCTAGAGTGCAAGTGGTCAATAGTGCAGGTGAGTATTTTTTTTTTTTTAATAAATATGTTGGGATCACTGAATGCTCAATTTTCGTTTTTCTTTTCAGCCGTACGTCCACAATCAGGTTTTATCCGCCTTCCTGCCACAAATGTAAGACTACAAACTCCAGCTCCTCCATTGTCTGCTCGACCACCAGCACTACGACCTATTCGTCCAGCATCAACGACGAAACACGAATGGTTTGAAAAAACTGTAAGATCTTCTGCTCGTGTCAATTCCAACCTTTCTTATACGTTAACTCAACTGAACAGAGCACAAGCTAATGCGACCAGCGTTGAAGCACTTGCCGTTGTACACAATAAACTACAAGAGATATTGAGTAGTTCCATTAATTCCTTGATACAGATCAGGAAGAATTTAAGGACGGAATTTATAGCTGGTGAGTATTTTATAATTGTAATATAGATTTTGACAGGTTTACAGGTATAAACGCACTCTAGCAGTGGCCACAAAAGTTTGTAAATAAATTCCAGGTTTTTGTTGTTGTCGCTTTTGTTATACAATTTTTCTTAGCTGTCATAGACCTCGAAGTTAGGTGTCATTAAAATTTTCGATTACTTTGAAAGTGACTTCAATCTATTATTGATAGTGGTTGAAAGTTTCGAATGTTCAAAAGGGTAACACATTCTATACCTCATTTAAAAACCAGGAGGAGTAATTTGAATTTAAGTTGGCAATTCTGTAGACCTCTGATTGGTCAGATTCAGCCCAGTTTTACACAACTCTCCTTAGCATTGACATCAGCTAATAATTTCAAAATTTCTCATTTTCTCATTTTTTTTAAAATAGTAGTAAAGTTGGCTTACCGACTATTGAAGGAATAATGAAGTGGAGGAACAATATACAGTACAGAAAATATTGGTGGAATACCTAACCAGGACTTTTGAAAAATTGTGATTAGTGAATAAAAATGTCGTTCAACGAACAAAAATAAGATCTGTGCTGGACAAAATTTCGCAAGCTTCGAAGAAACGTTCAGACTTTCTTGAAACAAATTAAATTTATCTGTGTCACCCTTTGGAGAGTCGAATGTAGGTACTATTCATTTGTTACATACATATTTGGAAAGATTTCGTCAAAGTTTATTGGAAGAACATGCCATGGAGGATATAAAACAATATAGAAAAGAATGGGTTTGGTAGAAGCTACATTATTGGTTTTTGAAGACAAAAAGAAGGAAGAAAGTATCTCACAAGTATCTAAAAAATGATTTATTACACTTAATTCGGCAACATCAAGATAACTGTTGGAAATGTTTAAATTAATACTGTATATTGCTCTACAAAGTTATTAATTTTGTAGTATTGTTATTGCCAGAACATATTATCAATTGTCATATTCTTTTCAATTTAATTGTAATAAATATAATTAAAGTAACTTGACTATCTGTATTTCTCCACCATCAACAATGACCATAATTTGTTTGTTGTCAATTCAATATTGTAATATCGTTTGAATCATTTCTTCATGTTAATTTGTAGTAACTTTATTTCCAACATTTCGACAGCACACCGGTATTGATTGTAAAGAATGATAGAATTGATAGATAATTGTACATAGTTACTATATACTGGTCGAAACGATTCAAAAAGTAACCTATTGATTTTCTTTTTAAAGCATTAACTTATTTGTTGCTTGGTTTCGTAAAACAGCCGTAATAGAGTAATATGGATGTTGTAATATATGAGTTTGAATTAGAAAAGAAACAGGAAAAAGTGCTACATTCTGTTTAATGCTCAGGTACATCTAAAAATCTAAAGAATATATTCCATATCAGAGGAGAAATCGACTTATGACTAATGTCTTTGCTATCGAGGCATATTTTATACACGAACACGACTGTTACTACGTTTTCACCCTTCGGTAACTAATCTGGTAACTTTTAGTGGTGTGAGTAAGGCTTTTCAAATAACTCCTGGTTTTTAAGTGAACTATAATGGATAAACTTGCATTTCTTGAATATTTCAATGGAGGATTTAAGTTTTTAAGGTTCTTCTGGTCTTACCCACATAATTTTATGATTTTTTTCTTTTCTGTATTGTTAATCTGTGTTTTAACTTGTATGTCCTTTCTTAAACCATCCTGTCTATAGATTTATCAAAAAATTTATTCATAACATGATGGTACTGCTAATAATTGTTTAATATTTCTTATGCTTGCTTCTCCAGAGTCGTGAATCTTTAAGGCTACATGAAAATTTCTTCTAATGATAAAAGTATTTGATTTTGAAAATATGTTTAAACAATGAATGGACAGTTTTTTACTACAAGTTGAAATAATTAAAACGCCTTATTATCAATACGTCTGAAACACATGTCAAGGTAATTATTTTTATGTTATAGACGTTCGTAAAATGGACATTTTGAGGTAAGTTCGCGTTTAAATTTTTCATAGATGCATTACATTTCTTGATTTTAATAAAAAGGCAACTAAATATGTAGCAAAAAACTGTCCATAAAGAATAGCATATGGACTGTCTTCCAATTTATTTTCTGTATCTTGTTAATAATAGTAATTTCAAAATTAATTATCTGCTGCGAATTCCAAATGATTATCAATTTAGTTAAATGAAACCAAATAAGTCTTAATTTGTTCTCAACATAAAACATCAAAACAGAGGCATTGCTTGATCTTAGTCGCTGTTAAGTTTATTCCAACATCCCGACAAGGATCAAATGAGTAAACAATAATACCTCATACTTAGAGCAATTTTCTACATCTCTATATTTATAAATATTTATTTTTCAGGTATCAAGAATATTCGCTTTCCTCCCAAAACAAGTCCCGTACCCACCAATCCACCTCCAACTGTACCCTCGAAGATTTCAAGTAAAGACGATGATGACGTTATATTTATACCTTCCGATCCTGCTCCGCCACTAACTGCTGCCCCTAAAGTAACATCGGTTACTAAAACCGTACCATCAACTGCTCAAGCTTCGCCGAGGCTTCCAGAGGTTACTATTACAAAGAGAAGTATCGGTAATACCGTGTCTAAAGCAGGACCTAGTGGTTTATCGAAAACTACAAGTAAATCTTCCAACAGTTCGGATAGCACTGGCGATGCTAAGCCAAAAGGTTTTTTGAGAGTTAAATCGTTTTCGGCGTTGCAGAATGTTCCTTCGGAGTGTATTACTATACCTGATGATCCCGCTGATGATGAAGTCGAGGTAAGCGTTAAATCATGTAAAATGTCTCGCAAGTAGGGCATTTAGCCATAGAAAGTGTGTTGAATTTTTATTTTTATTTCAACAAGTTTACATGATATAGTTTATTTACGATAAAAAATATTGTGATGTTGCCAAGCTGTAGATTTTTTCTTTACTTAACGAAATCTGATGTTAGATTGACAGTTCTTAAAAATAATGAATACAAATAGGGAATACCTTACGTCTCTTACAGCAGTAAGCAGGAGAAGCGGGCCCCCATTTCGGCATTCTCTTTCAAAATAGCTTAACAAAGATGTAACCATCTCTTGACATTTACTGTTCAGCTGCTTCGGCATTTTATTAACTACACAGTTATGAAAATAACTGTTCTTTTAATCTTGAAGAAACAATAAATTTAAAAGCACCAAAAAAACTTGTAAATATTTGACGATTATCGAATGTCAATAAACGTCAAAACAAACTGGGGAATTTTACCAGTTGATCTGACAACGTCTTGAAGTTTTGCCAACCCGTTAGCTGTAAATTGCCCTGGCTGTTGAGGATAAATTGTAATTACGGTTGGTAAATTAATATTTCTAAACAGGATAAACAGGAAAGTAACTAAAAATGACATCATCGTATTTTTATCGTAAAAATCCTATATGTATCTCTTACAGCCGATTTCATAATGAATAACAAGTCCACTTTACCGAAAGGAGACTTAACACTAAAGTCCCCTTTAAAGTAGTTGTTGCCGTTTTTTGGTGCCATAATGAATATTAAAGTGTCCTTTCCATAATAGTTATTTATGATATAAGTGTTAAAAGTACATTTTTAAGGCACGCATGTAAAGGTTCGCTTCGCTCATTCTGCAATTCACATGAGTGCCTTGAAAGGTACTTTTAACACGTATATCATACAATATTTTTTCCACAAACGTTCAAAAAATGCAATAATACAGTTTGAATTAAATTTTAAATACCTTTATTAATACATCCAAAGGAGATAATTTTAAATTATTTAAATTTAAATTCCATTTTTTCTGCGCATCATTCCTCCTTATCCACGGAAAATGGTAAAACAGCAGTGCAGGAAATTAATTTGTCAAATTGCACAAATTGTACTATTAATATTAATGTTAATAAATAAAATCTAAATATTTTGACGTTTGCTTTCAAAATTTGACAATTCACTTTTACCAGCAGTGCCATAAACATTTTAAGGCACTCAGTGTCTTAAAGTGACATTTTTTGACGTTTGCTTTCAAAATTTGACAATTCACTTTTACCAGCAGTGCCATAAACATTTTAAGGCACTCAGTGTCTTAAAGTGACATTTTTTGACGTTTGCTTTCAAAATTTGACAATTCACTTATACCAGCAGTGCCATAAACATTTTAAGGCACTCAGTGTCTTAAAGTGACATTTTTAAGGCTTCTATGGAGTGCTAAAAATGGCATTTTTAACACGTTTGTAGAAAAAGTATCTTTTAAGTAATAATGTTGGTTAACCTGGAATTCACGGATTTTGACATGAAATAGAAAGATCTGTCATATTTGGCTCGTTTTTCCGTTCCTGTCTAAATAACTGAGGTTACGTTTTGTTAAAAGTTGTGGCGTTTGTATTATTTGCAAAAGCGATTTATTTGGAAAAAAAATGGAAATTTCATAAAATAATAAGAAAGTTCGCTTTTCAAATTTTTCTTGAGAAGAAGAGATGAAATTGATTCAAGAAATTGAAAAATTTAATTATATTTTAGAATGCAAAACTACTAATGAAGTTAGTAATGCAGAAAAGGTACCTATGTATTACAACTAAAACAAATTTTTTCTACAACCTCGATAAATGTTCATTTTATAACCGTAACTTCAATCATAAACATGCACATTTTGTACAGAATTTCATTTTTGCATCGACTGCTAGGCAAGTTGCTAAGCAACAAATGCGAAATGCAATATTTCGTGTTAGGTCTAGGTTCACTTTAAAATCACGACAACTACGAATTGTTAAATTATAACGTCTAGCGACAAATTAATGAAATGTCAGCAGATCGTTTCTGTCCAAAGTTTTAGTAGATAACGAGTAATTTCATAGTTGTTTTCTATATATACATTTTTATATACCTTTTAGAAATAGCAATAAAGAAAATATTTACATATTTCTTCAATTTATATCTTAATTTTGATAGAAAGACCATTAGCGGTGAATTCAGAGTAATGAAATATTATCAGTTTATTCCTTTCAAAATTTTTGCAATGTATGCATGTATTAAACATAAACGATATGCTGTCATAGAAAAAGTATAGTATGCAATTCGCAAAAATATGGCCATTTTGCACTCGTATGAACTGCAGCACTTGCCTTTGGCTCGTGCTGCAAATCTCATACTCGTGCAAAATGGGCATCAGTTTGTGCTCATTGCATAATATATTATTTTGTGTGATTTCCATTTATTGTAGAATAAAAGCTTATATACAGGGTGATTCATTAAAAATGTCCAATCTCTGAACTGTAGATTCTAGACTTCAAAATATTATTCTGCTCAACAAACATTGCTAGTTTCCGAGTTTAAATTTAAATTTTGATTTTCGCAATAATTTTTTGTTTTCACAATTTCTCTTTGAGCATTTGCTTTGAAGTTTTTTATTTTTGTTTTTTTTTTATTATTTTAGTTGTAAGTTTAGCCCCAAAAAAGTTTACTTTGATTTAATTAACACAAACAAGTGTAACTAGCGCCCTCTATTAACAATGTTAAATTAGAGTGCAAAGTATGATTCCTCATGCCAAAAAACGTCAAATTGCCAATTTTCAGAGAGAAATTGTAAAAACATAAAAAATTTATTGCGAAAATCAAAATTTAAATTTAAACTTTGAACACCCCCCGTATCTCGGAAACTAGCAATATTTGCATAAGGCATGTTGAGCAGAATCATCATATTTTGAGGTTTAGAATCTACAGTTCAGAGATTGGACATTCTTAATGAATCACCCTGTATAATGAAAATTGAATAAAGGTTTTTTTTAATTCTATTATTGGTCATTGTATACAACACAACTCTTTGGATTTCACAACTTACTTATTAGTAGGTAAAGCGATTTGCTCTTCTATTTCATTCAGTGGATATACAAAACAGTTTTTTTGAGCGAAAACGGTGGTAAAAGTCGAGCTCATCATATTTTTCGAAACAGTCTGTTCTTTTCCTATACACTTTTGATCTTTTAATATAAATAAATTCTTCATCAGACGAACTTGAACTAGAGCTAGAGGTTTGAAAATTATTCATATAACGACAGTTTTCATAACAAATGCTTAAAGTTCACTTTAGCTAAAGTGACTTTATCACTTTAACTTCACTTAAAGTTGAATGATTTTCATAACATTTCTGTTCTGTTCCTTTAAGTAAAGTGTGATTTTACGTTTATCAAGAGAAGTTGGTATCAGTGACTATGACAGTTTCGAGATTTTTTCAATTGAAGTAGGGTTATGTTTATGTTCGTATTATATTTTTGTATGAGTGTTTATGCTTTCTTCTGATTTTCAACCTAAAATAAGTGTTATGGGTGAAGTTAAAAGAAAAGAGTTAGGGGTACAAATTTTACAACAGAAGAATTGAATTTGGTAAAAAAAGCTGAAAAATATAAATCGATTATTGAGTGCAAATCCTTTAAAGGTTCATTCATTTCGATAGCCATATTATGGAGAACCGCTGTTGCTGCAATTATTCTCATTGCTGTATCCTGGTTAACCCTTATACCTAGGGATAGTATAGGAAAGCGTCTTTTCCAGACACCATACTGTCTTTCTACTGTATTTCTAGTTCTTATTCATGACTCATATAGTCTTTCAGCCTTTGTATTTGTTTCCTGCAGAGGAGTCAAGAGATATGGTTGAACTCCATATCCAGAGTCTCCAATTGAATGGAACCTCCTTAATTGGCCTCCTTCAAAATTATTTTTCAATCGATTATTATTAAGAATAGTCTGATCATGAGCACTACCTGGCCATCACGCCACTATAGAAGGTTTGCTTAACCTGAATCTTTGGTAAAATTCTTCATCTGACCAATTATCAAAATCTGTTATTCTCTGTTTATATATTTTTCGTTTCCTAATGATGAATATTTCCTCAACATTGTCGCTCTCGTTGCTGCTATCATCAAAGGCTGATGACTCGGTATCTATTTCCATCTCAAGAGAATTTGTCCATAATACTGGCACAACGAACTGAAGACAGTCTTAAATTTTGAGGTTAAAGTCGCGTAAAGTCGCGATTGTATCCACTTTAACTTGAAGTTATAGAGACCGTTTTGAATTTCTTTTTTTATTTAAAATTTGCTTTAAAACGAAGTAGTGTTAAAGTTTGTTATGAAAACGGCCGTTATTATGATCAACGACTAAACTAACAAAACTAGCAAACGTCATGGTTATATTGTAGTTAAATGACACTTTGGAGAGATAAATTCGAGAAATCGACACTTTAACCTTAAAGGATACTTTCAGTTTAAAGCATACTTTAAATTGGTTAGGAAATCAATAATATTTATTGAAGTATCCTCTAAACTTGAAGTATCCTTTATATTTTATTATGAAATCGGCCGTAAGTACTTTGATTTTCTCATTATAAGAAAATAGTTTCTGTTAAATTCCATAGAAATTGTATTGATTCTTTTTCTACATTAAAGAAAAATGAATTTCCAGTAATTTTGAGTGCATTTCTTAGGCTGTACAAGAAAAAGATCCGCTAGGCGACATTGACCATACTCCCGTTGAAACAAACGGTTTAACAAATGGAGAGAAGGATGAGAAAGAGAGCGAAAAAACTCCGAAAAACACCGATGATCCTTCTAATGAAGAAGTAGCTTCTAACGAAGAAGCAACCCCTGGCGAAGAAGCAGCTTCTAATGAAGAAATAGCTTCTGGTGAAGAAACTGCAGACGATGAAGAAACAAGGTCCGTTAAAAAACCTAAAATTATGATCGAACGTTGTAATGAAATTGATGAATTAGCTAAGAATAAATATGGAGTAATTAATGGTAACTCGGACGAAAGTGACGAGAAATAAAAATCTAATTTAACTAGACGAAATTTCCAAAATTTTAGGTTGACATTAATAGAGCTAATGATTATCCTAAAATTATAATAGGCTGGTCTAAGTATCGTATTGAAAATGGTCAAACATTTTGGTAGGTTTAATCAGCTCTAGATTCGATTTTTATAGAACCTTGAAATCTACGAAGTATATGAAGTTAGTGTATTTTTAAAACAATCTTTAAGCAACGATCCAACATTTTCATGCTTTATTATTTTGGTTCGTTGACTGCTTCATAATGAAGATATCTTTATTCACCCTCGTCTTTGAGACTCATTCCAAATGTATATATTTTTTTATTGTATCTCACTAAATTAATATATTTTTGGGTCTTGTTTTCTCAATTTCCTTATTTTAGTATAAACGCTTTGTATAATTTGCAACTGTATCAAATTGCCGAACTAAAATATCTTTTCATTATTTTTACAACTTAAATAGTGTAATTTAAAAATAATCTAAAAAAGATTTGGCTAGATATTCAAGCTGTGGAATGCGCTAGCAGTTTTTTTATCATTATGACAACGCGAACGCGTTACAATATTTTAGTCAATTAGGAGATTTTTTGGGAGCACTGCAGCGCTTATGTAGTAGCCGCCACTGGGCTTCACCTCGGAATAAGAGGTATTCAGCTATATTTTATTTATGATAAAAAGACGATGACGTTGCAAGACAAAATATTGTGAAGTTGCTAAGCTGTAGTTTTTTTTTTCACTTAACGAAAACTAGAAAAGTCAATTTGATTTAAGATTGACAGTTCTCAATAATAATTAATACAAATAGAGAATACTATTACTTACGTCTCTTTCAGCAGAAAGCGGGCCCCCATTTCGGCATTCTCGTTCAAAATAGCTCAACAAAGATGTTACCACCTCTTTACATTTACTGTTCAGCTGCTTCGGCATTTTATTAACTACACACTGCAGATTTGCCTGAATAATTAGTTATGAAAATAACTGTTTTTTTAATCTTAAAGAAGCAATGAATTTAAAAGCACCAAAAAAAACTTGTGAATATTAGACGATGATCGAATGTCAATAAACGTCATAACAAACTGGGGAATTTTACAAGTTGATCTGACAATGTCTTGAAGTTTTGCCAACCCGTTAGCTGTAAATTGCCCTGGCTGTTGAAGATACATTTTTTTACGGCTGGTAAATTGATATTTATTCTGAAAAAGACATCGACTTTTTATCGTGAAAATCCTTTATAAACCTTTATTTTGACACCCTAAAACTTTTTTCAAAATCTACTTAACGTAGGGTGTCCGCTACTACAGATATTCCAAGGCCAAAGAATCGATTTTCCACACATTTTTTGCAGATTTCTCGTTTCCTATGGGTATGGGATATTGTGGAGGATTAAATTTTCCACAACCTTTGCTTGAACATTTTTTTATATCTTGAACCATTTTTGAGATAGAGGACAGAGCGCGCTCAATGTTTAACTATTTAGAGTATCATTCCACCTTTGTTCTCGATTGAAAACACGCCGTACACAGTTTTTAAACTATTGATAAATATACAGCGTAGTCCTTGAGTACATAGAAGTACAGTACAATCTTCCCTTCAAAATATTGCTATTTAAATTAACTAGCCTTAATAAAATGTTGATATTAGCAGAGATACATGTAAAACATGAAATTTTTATTTTTGTTTTTTTACAATAACTTCCACGCTTTTTGACGTATATGCACAAAAATTTAAGTTTATGGGTTTTTGGATATGAGAAATCATAATTTTCTACCCATTTTGATGTATTTTGTAGAGGCCACCACATAGGCCACGTATGCGGCATAAATGTACGCGAAACTTTTTTTCCTTTTATATTAGCGGAACTTTTGTACTACTACATTTTTCAAACGTAATTTCATTAAATAATCATCATGTAGTTAATCACTAAAATGTGATTATCTCCAAAACCGTTGAGATTTGAGGATACTAACAGAAATTCCTTTTTTTGTTGTAGCGCTAATGTAAAAGGCAAAAAAGTTTTGCGTACATTTATGCGGCATACGTGGCCTATGTGGCGCCCTCTACAAAATACATCGAAATAGGTACAAAATTATGATTTCTCATATCCAAAAACCCCCAACCTCAAATTTGTGTGCATTTACGTCCAAAAGCATTGAAGTTATTGTAAAAAACGAAAATTAAAATTCCATGTTTAACACCCTGTATCTCTCTTGATATCAACATTTTATTAAGGCTAGTTGACTTAAATAGCAATATTTTGAAGTGAAGATTGTATTGTACTTCTATGTACAATTACTTGAGGACCACCCTGTATAATTCTAAATAATTTCCATTTTTTATTAACTATTACGTCATTTAGTTATTAAGGAAAATAGGAAACGAGATATTTTCAATAAATGAGAGAATAAATCGATTTGTTGATCTTTTAATATCAGTAGTTGCGGAAAAACTAGGATAGGTAGGTTTTGAGACAGGTTTAAGGGGGTCAAAATACAGGTTTATACAAGTTTATAGTTGACTATCTCTCATTCCAAAATACTTGCCCTTCTTTCACTAATATTCTTGGACAATATATGGCAAAACAAGTTTACCGGGTCAGCTAGTGTTCATATAAAAAGTTTGTAATTCTATTATTTGAGTTATTGACTTTTACAAACTTTGGAAATTTCGTTTAGTCTTGAATAAGTTTTAGGTGCTTTTTTTTTACTTTAAATATTTAAGACTAAAATACTATAATATATCGACTGTGAAGGAAACATAACGTGCTTGCACATTAATATGTATCCTGATCGAATACAATTCAACACAAAACTCATTGATAGGAGAATAATTACATGTCAGTGTTTATTGCGTGTTTACAAAAAATAATAGTTTTTTATTTGATGAAAGTTTAATGTTAATTTGTATACTGTAAATAGATTTTGCTACAGACTTGGTTTTGTTTCACTGTCTTCTTATTTAGTTTAACCTTTTTTTTTTTTTTTGAAAATTTAATCTGATATTTTTGCATTGGCTATTTATTTACTTTTTTTTCTGTAATTGTAGTATACTTTTTAAATGTTGGTTGATTCATTAAATTCTAAAAAAAATGTAAGTTTGTACTTTGTGTGATGGACTATACAGTGTGTAAAAGCCAAACCGAATTTAATCATTATTTTGGTTATTGTACAGTGGAGTGTGTTGGAAATTTTGTTGGGCGTGACGAAAATTAAATGCAGTGAAAGTTTGAACTCTTTATATTTATATCAAGAGGTTCCGCGTTGAAAATTTCTATTTTCCATTTAATTAACATGGAAAAAAACTTTTCTCATGCTTTGGAAGCAAAAAAGGCATATAATTCCTACACTATCCAAAGTTAGTCAAGGTTTAAGTTAAATTAGTAATAAATGTTCAATGTGTCTTCCTTCTTGGTCTATACATTTGTTGAATCGAACCAAGTTGTCAATTGCTGCTGTCAGCATTTCAAGAGGAATATTTTCCATTAACTGCCGTATATTATTTTTTAATTCCTCCATAGTAGCAGGCATCGGGTTGTAGACTCTATCTTTCACAAATCCCCATACAAAACAATCTGGGACAGTCAGGTCTGGGGAATTTGGAGGCCATTCTATTGGACCAGTCCTACCAATCCAATTATTTCCAAATTGTTGGTTAACAGATTCTCATGCTATGTTGGAATAATGGGGTGGAGCCCCGTCTTGTTGTAAGCAAACATTTTGGTTCAAAATACCATCTTGTTCTAACTGGTTCTAGCACAATGTGACGTCCCCTCAATGATCGCAATATTTTTGTGATGTGACATATTAACGCCTCCTTGATTATTATTTATTAATAAGATATCTGAATCATTACAGTATCCCAGTTGAAGTTATCTAGCTTCGCTTTCTGTGCACTGATTTTAAACTTTAAGGTACCGATGAAAAGTAAAAATATGCGTCTTTCAAGAAATTGCTTAATATACAGGGTGTCCCATTTAAAAAATTACATCTACTGTATTCTGAAAATACACCACATTTTTAGCGGATAAACCGGAAGTACGCCATTTATATAAATGTGTCACAACAAAACTCACGGTAATTTTGAACCTAACTATGGAAACCGCATATTATTATCTAGAACCGTTTCGAAGATATAAGCTCTTGAAAACAGTCAGAATATAATGAGACACCCAGTATATAAACTGTACAAGCCTGGGTACCAGGGACATAAAAGGAACTAATTGGCGGATGAAAGGGAGACAGTGACAGAATGGTGAAGAACTTCAAAAATAGTGTCGTTAAGAATTCGTCGCTCATGGGGTGCTAAACAATACTTTACTCCCTATTTTTGTTGTTCATATGATTGGTTTTTTGGTAAGGTAGGCAAAAAAGTATTTTTTTACAAACTTAATCGTGAACCTTCTTAAAGGTATGCTTGTTCAAATTTTGTCATTGATAAATGTGTGGTGTACATTTTCCGGATTATTTTTTGATAAGTTCATTTGTATACTATCAAATTCGGGGCATCTTCTCGTACACTCATCTTGAAAAGCACTAGATGGATGGTACTACACTTTCTGTATTTGGATTTAATCTAGCACAAAACTTGCTGTTGATTCTTCAGAAAGAAACCATAAATTTAGTGTTCTTTAAAAGAGGATTTGTGAAGTTGAACAATATTTATACCCTTCCATTGAATACATCTTCCTTTTCATCAAGGCTGGAAGAACTCTCTATAGTGAATATATAAGTATGGACGATAGGTAAGATAAGTAACAGGGTAAGGAAAAAATCAAACTAAGTAATTGTGGTGTATAATTTGTCATTTAAAGATTTATTGTAAAAAACAAATAAATACAAAACTATAAAAACAATTTACAACAGAATATAGAAAGCAGACTCTATATTAAAAATGTTATTTTAAAGTAAAAAAGCTGTAGATATAATCTCTTCTCTAAATATACCCTATCCATTTCTAAAAATATAATGGCAGTATCACATACTTATATAAAGAAATACGTCAAATAATCGAACATTTTCAAATTGAATATAAATTTGACTTTATATTTTAGGACCCTATTTACATAAATAATGTATATTATGAAGAATATCATTTAGCTTACAATTATTTCGATGAATTACTTTTATGTATTTCATAAATGTTCGATCATCAGCAGTCGAACCATCGAAATTCAGTGAACAAAATTTTTGCCATGCCATAAACATAGCAAAAGTTGCCATGCATTTGTACGAAGTATAAATAGATCAATATTAGTCTCAAAATAGATACGTTAAGGGCAGCACCAGTAGGTAATATATTTTGAATTCTGTAGTGGTACCTACTGGTGCTGCCTTAGGAGGATCTTTTTTAAATCTTATGAAAAAAGCTAATTAAGATTCAATACAATTCAAAAACTTTTAGAAAAATAGGTAAAGCTGCTTTTAATTAGTTAATGTAGATATACTCTAAAAATATACTTAATATCTAAAGTGGCCTTTCTTTGATTTGCTGTTGTGGTAAACTCTGAGAGGGGTATAGTTTCCATTGCCATTCATGCCTAAAACAAAAAGTATTAGCAATAAAAATATTTTTTGCTATATCTTAGTTTTATTTTTATACGACTGTATAGTGAGGTCATTTTAATACTTAGGATGGACTGTATCTCGTGAACAAAGAAGAGATCTAGTGTGGAGGAAGAACTAAAATGACACATGGAAGAGTGTGTCTTCTGTAAGGATCATGTTCAAAGCACGTGCTTTCTATAATCTTTTTTAATAGAAATCTTGCACAAGAAGGAATTTAAATAATACAATGAAGTAGTCATAAAATACGGTCAAATGGCAATTAAAAGAATGAGATTTATTACATTTTTTTTCATACTTACTTTGTACTAACGCAGGTGGAGGGGCTGGAGCTGGGGGAACGTGGATTGGTGGGGCACATTTGGGCTTCATGTAAAAATGATATATAGCAAAGTATATAGCAGCTATGACACCGGCAGCAACGCAGAAGAATTTATGTACATATTGAAAATTAAATTCAGTGAAAGCCAATCCTCCTAAAACTGCGCCAAGACAACGACCTACAAAAAATTAATGTGTAAACTCAATTTTTAAAACCTGTAAGCTATTGATAGTGATTATTAATTTATTTGTATTTACCCAAACAAAAATGAGCAACAATTGGCAGTGCTTGTCCACAAGAAATGTATTTCCTGGGCACGAGATGTCGTAAATATAGAACTACAGTTATGTACATCATATGTAAAGTGAAAACTTCCAACCATTCAAATAGCAGTATGAACCATGCATTTGTGAAGAAGATAAGTCCTGCAATAAAGTATAAATAAAATTAATAAGTACCGTAAATTAAAGTAGACATTGAACTTACCTAAATGATGTCCAACATAATTGACAAAACAGAATATAAGAATATTATTGTGTCCACAGTAATCTACAATTACCTCGGCAAATATGAGGAATATCACTGCTGGAAGTGCTCCGACAAGTATAGTGAGTCCAATTATGAGAGGACCTCCATCTTGTGCAGCCACAATCCTAAAAATGTTATCATTGAATATACAAAAATCTTATGGTAGGATGCTGTTTTTGTCAGCTCCTTATTTAACCTATTTCATCGATATAAAAATGACCAAGAAAATTAGTTTAGGTTTAACATCCTTCGACTGCCACTGACAAGAATCTATTATGGCTAGAACCTGTTCATATTCACTAAACAATGATGAGGGCTTTAGAGATATCTCAAACCTGTCATGGTGATTTGGTTCCAGTGACTGAATAATGAAAAAGCATAACAATATGTCCGTCACAAACTGCCAACAGTGATCTACACTAATTGATAAATAAAATCCTTACCACGGCACGTATGTGTCAGTGGCGTTCCAAAATATTCCCAACAGGAATAACACTATTCCCAAAGATGCTACTTCCAATCCATATTTTCTTACAGAAGACATCGGAAGAGCTAAGAGTCCGCACCGAGTATGCCACCACCATTCGGGAGGTCCTAAAGGAATCGAGCTGTAACAAAATTTGAATTAGAACTACCCATTTCGTATATGGATTTAGCCAAGAACCACAAATATTGTATACTTACTTATCAACAAGCAATATTAAAATCGCAACTGCAGCGAGAACAGTGAAGCATATGATTGATTCCAAATAATGGCCGTCAGCACAACCTCCGATTATTGGAGCAAATACTGCAAATCCAAAAGCTCCAGCAGCAAATTGTTTTCCAATATCTCCTCGACCTTGAAAATAAAATAATATTCCAGTGACCGCTCGTAATGAACATATTAGTATAAAGCGGCGGGTGCATTATGATCAATTGGTATCGAGAGAGATCAATTAATTATAGTCACCTCGCATTGTTAAAACAGGTAGATATCGAAAAAAGATGTAGGTATTATTATTTATTTATATTATTATTTCTTTCTCCCTGTCTTCTACACATTAACATTACTTAACATACTTGGGGAAAACCCCAAGTATCTTTCTAGCGGAAATCCACGCCACAAGAAAGTGCGCCCAGTTCAATATTGATGAAGGATACAGAAGACAAAGGATTATCATAATGTCGGACAGTCAAGCAGCCATTACTATGGATTCCAGGATACACTGGAATAGAAGGAAATGAAATAGCAGATGAACTAGCAAAGAGGGAGACTTAAATACCTTTCTGGAGGCCTGAACCCTTTTGCGGAATCAGCTCCAATCTAATATTGGAAGAAATAGGTAGAGCCGAGAAAAAGAGAAGATCTGATGACCAGTTGAAGATCTAGTAGGGCTTATACAATCAAAGACTTCTAGGTAACTACTACCTGTTGAGATCAAATGAATGTATAAGTCAAAGCAAAACTGCGCCAAGAGTTTTAACAGGGACATTGTCGCCTGAATGGGCATCTGAAAAAGCTCAAAATAGTGGAGGAAGAAGAATGCAGAAGAAGAAACCTCCATCCACATACTTTCCAACTGCACATCACTTCAGAATACTAGTGCAGAGTACCTGGGAGATTACTGGATAGAAAAGGAACAGTTACCTAAGTTAAAGCCTGCAGACATCCTAAAATTCCTCTGGGAAATAGGACTAAAGGAGCTACTAGTTTCTGAGACTCTCCTCAGAAGTAAGTAGAAATAAGGGGGCACAATAGATCTTTTAGGTCTCAGAGAATGTCACCCCAAAATCCATACATACATACTTTAACAACACTACAAAACGATGACATTTTAAACACCTCTAGGAACTAATTGTTAATTAAAGATCAAATGTGTTGCCTCCAGCACAATATGGCCGATATGTCATGTCAATGACGTCTATTTGGGTAAAACCAGCTCCAGTTTCAGGTTATCAAATGTCCTCTCAAAAGAGAGCCTACGTCTATGAGTTGTAATTTTAAGAATCTATCGTCTCTTTGTAATACTGTTGTTAAGCGAAAACTGAATTAGTGACTTCAGTACTTATTAATTCATTTAGGTACTACAATTAAATATTAACACTTACCCATTGATGTTTCCCTGGTGGCAATTACCACTGCCGTACTGATCAATACCACTGATGCAGCTAAAAATATGTCGGCAATAGATTTGATAAACAGATATAACCAAAAACTACTATTTCCACATTGGGATCTTTTCAACAAACTGTTTTCATTTTCGTACGGATCGTGTATTTCGCACATAACAAGTGGATCGCAACCTGGATATTTAGTTGTTAGATTCTTCGATACATCTGAACGTATTCGGCATCGGAATGACTCGACTACAAAATAGAAAATAAGAATTAATACAAAAAATATAGAAATCCAAAGGTTGGTATTAGTTTTTTTTCCCTCCCTATATTGTAAACAAAGCTTTTTGACACTGTTTTAAAGCACTTAAGTAACAATTACCAAAAAGGTATCGATTGCTCTTGACTTAATGTTTTCTCGCTATTTATCTCACTTTTGTATTAAATTTTCTGACTTCATAATTTCTCCACTTCTAACCAGGTTTTCTGTTACTCTTTAAGTACTGCAGGAGATTTCTGGCTTCGTAATATTGCAAAAAATTTTATTTGCAGCTTCCTTTTTATTGTTCATGCTCTCCGCTACATAACTTTCTGTAATAGTTGCAGATTTCTATCTGCCATGTCGCTTGAGAGCTAAGACATAAGACAGTATTGGCTAATTGACTACGTTCTTTTAACAGTGTCCAGAATACTCCTCCAAGTTAAGAAATTTAGCAATCTTACTTGGAATTGAAGAAATCGAGGTTTTATCGACAGGCTTTAAGCACAATCTTCTTTTTTGATATGGCACTTGTGATTTGAGTGAATATGAACATCACACACACCATTAACGTGGAAGTGCCCAATTTTCTTGTTGTACCCTTCAACTTTAACAAACTATACCAGCTGGTCCACTCTGTGACTCGATAGCATTGTTTAGAAGCAGGGAAAATAAAAGTTGAGCTTGTAATATCTTTATTGCATAATAGTATAAATAAATATTTTGTACCTATACTAAGATATTTAGCTACTACAACTACAGATTTTAAATTATACTCACCGGTAGGAAATTTGCATGTCCGATTGTCTTTATTCTGTGGACTGATGAATGGGACGGAAGGTTTCAGTCCGATATTAAACTGGATAGGTTTAGAATATTCGGTATATACTTCGCAAAGGTCATAACCAGTGTCATTTCGGTAACATATGTGTTGATGGGGTTCAAAATATATATTAGTATTAGTCTCACTATTGGGTGATGGCGGTGGTGTCTGAAAAAGTAAATATAAGAATAGCAGTACGTTGAAATTCTGAAGAATAAAATATCATAATAGAAAAACAAAAACCCAAATCAAGAGCTAAAAATATGATAGGGTTATACCAGATGTAAGTGAGTTATGGGGCATCCCTATAGTATTTAAATAAATTGATAAATTTGGAAGGTTGTGTTGTGGCCAAAGGTTGTGTGGTAGTAACTAGATACTAACAATAAATAAACAATTTTCAAACAATGAATAACTAGAGAAGTAGGTACTGAATAAATTTTCGCCAAAATTGATATTTAAGTGGTTTTTGGGCCGCTGATTACAATTAACAATCCAAAAATTTCACATCACATTTGAATTTAAAGCCACATAAGATTAGATTAGATTAGAATTGGAGTGGCTCTTTGTCCTATCCCACTGCGACCTTTGCAGATCTATTATGGTCCTCCCTATATTTAGAGCTCAATATCTAGCTTTATTCTTTTTATTAGACCTAATAGCCAGGTTACCGCCTCATTTGCGTAGCTCTCTGCCCTCGGTTTTTCTTCTACGAGTAAGTGAAAACGCACCCTTGCTAGGCCTTCGCACTCACAGAGTATGTGCTTGGCGGTTTCGTCTTCTTCCTGGCAGAACCTGCATAGGCTGTCATCTGCAAGGCCAATTGTGTGCATATGTTTCCTCAGCCTACAATGATCGGTCAGCATTCCCGCCATCATCCTCGTCGTTTCTCGACTTTGACATAGTAGCTCGTGTGACAGTTTTGTCGAAGGGCTTTTAAGGAATAATTTTGCGTGTCTTTGTCCTGGGGTTTCATACCACCAGCGCAACGCCTGGTTGTTTATCAATTTGTGGATGCTCTCTTTACTTCGGCATTTTGGAATTCCACAGGAAGGCTCTGGGCCTATCATGACCTCCGTTGCTCCGTTGCGTATCGTCTTAAGTGCCGCTTGGCTGTCGGAGTACCGCCAGTACCTCTACCTGAAAGACAGTAGCATGTTTCCCTGGCTTAGAGATATCGTGATCTTCTCTTGTACCCCATATATTCCGGCTCCTACTCCGGAGTATGTTTTCGAGCCATCAGTGTACCAGTTGAGATTCGCTGTTATAGGAGGTCCTGCTTCCCAGCCCTTTCTCTCTGGAATGTAAACTGTATAGTCGTTTTTAAAACAGATATCAATTTTTTTCAGTATTTTACGAGGTTTGTCAAAAAATATGAAAGTAAAGTACATTTAAATTTGACAATATCGAAAAATGTTATTAAAAAAAGAAGAAAAGAACTTGATTATACCAGTTAATTTTGAAGAAATGCCAATTTTACTGTAGTTAGGGTAATCTAGGATGCGTTGACAAACTAATGAATGTTTGATAGCAACAAATGTTTGACAGTAACTGCCAGAAGGCGCTAGTATTTCACGCATAAATATGGTAGCGTAGTGATTAGATTTATGGAGAATAACTTTTTTTCGTAATGTTAACAATAAAAAAGTTTCCCATATGGTGCGTACTTAAAGTGGACACAGTGTGTACAAAATAAACTTACCACTTCTGCTTCCAGATCAGGTGTTTCGGGATTGGTCTCACCATCGTAGTAACTATCACTGTCGCTTCCTGTTGCTTCGAGACTCTCTTTTAAAAGTTGTTCAAGAACTGGTAACTCAATAACGTGATATCCAGAAGAAGGACGACACGTGTAAATACAATTTTTTACCAGCAGAGATCCTTTCTGAAAATATTGAAGAAAAGAATTACACTTTTCTTTTTCTATATTATTGTATTTTATACTTACATCTTTTTCCCAATCATAACAGTGAGTCCCACAACGATCTTGTAAAACGTGGGCTCCTGCTTCGTTACAAATAAAAGATACATTTGCGCCTTGTTTCTAAAAACAAATCGAAAATTGTTATGTAACGTATTTTATCCACAACTATACATATATCATGTACGTTTTTTATCAAGAATAACTAATTAGAATTGAGCAGCAATGACAGTTCGATAAAATATTATTCAATCGTTTTGTCATGTGTAGACTTCGTTTCACATAAGAAGAAGCCACGTGAAGTTTGCCAACTGTCTTGCGCAGAAATCAAAATCGGTATTGATTATCTATGTCGCGTCGTAACTACAGTTACATGCCATTGGCGTTACAACTATTATATTATTGACATTTGAAGTTGTGTTTCAATTACTCTCGAATATTTTTTATTTTTGAATATTTTAAGACGTCCATCTAGTTTATCTATGTGTGTTGTGTATTTTATTTGATCTAAAACCATGCCTCCTTTAAAAACTTGTTGTTATCCACATTCGAGGCCGACAAATTTTGTGTTAAACCACAAAATGTAAAAGCGTTACGCTTCTGATTTGATGTTGAATGAAAATCTTACAATATGGCGCCGGTTTTGACAACAAGTTCGCTCATACGACTGCAACTTCAAGACGGTCCTTATTACGTGAAACGGAGTCTATTATTAAAGAAATATTTAATAATGAATCAGATTTCGAACATTTATAACAAGTCAATAAATATTTGAAATGTCTCAGTCCTTGCGTCAAATTTGACAATTTGAAAATTGTATACAGGGTGTAATCTACTACTTACAATTGGTGGTACGACCACTAGTAACCAATACATAATAGTAGTGAATGCTAGTGATACGGCAATCATAACTCTAAGATATGCTCCATTTTTACTTCTCGGGGAAATTCCTGAAGTACCTGCCAGTCTATCTGCTAAAGGAGCTGCAACTAGAGGTCCTATTAAAGCTATTATGGGTGAAACTATTGATATTATCACTCCTTGGTCTTTGGAAAGATTCAACGAGTCCATGTGGAGAGGTAGAAATGGGAGTAGGCTTCCTATAGCTAAAAATTATAATTATATTGCGTTAATCAAATTTAATAAGAGAATACTCTATTTTTTTATGAAATTTTGGAAATTAATACCATTACGAGGGTTGTCTTTTAAGTGTCGCATGTAATAACATAGTTGACTCATGTCAAAAATAACTGTCATGTTTAGGTATCTTAGCGCCAAAGTAAAAAATGTATTGCAGTATCATTGGGTATTTCAAATGCCACAATTCAAAACAATTTACCCGAAGAAGAAGCTTTTAATCATTCTACAGATAATCAAATTATTGACTTTGTAAAAAATACTTACCCCCAAACACTAGGAACAGGATACATTTTAATGAGATTAAATTAACGTTGATTAATTTCATTTTCGTTTCTTCAGTCAAAATTCTATTCTAAACGGCATTTAAGTGTCTCAACAAAAGTTTCAAGCGTTTTTCCATTTCCGTTTCATATCTTTCATGTTCGTACCATCTGTAACAAAAATTAAAAAAATAATATTTATTGAATCACTAGAAAAGTTATTTGAGTATTTGGAGCGTAAAGTAACAGATTGCCACGGCGATCTTTTGAAAGCGGCAATTTTCCTTTACGCTCAAAAAAACATACATAATCTTTTCACGCTTAAATGACAAAAGCGGAGAATTGTTACTTTACGCTCTAGACCAAAAAAAGAGATCTTTTTCGCTTGCTTATTCCATCAAATTTGGAGGGATTAAAGCGCGAAATATTTATTTCTTTTGCTCTAGAGCGTAAAGTAACAATCCTATGCATTTTTCGACTTTACGATTTCATTTGCATATAGTAATTAGTCATTTTATGCGCAACTTTATGAAAATTATATTACTTCCCCCCGAAATGCGGTATTTTTATTGAATTATCACTAAACTATTATTTCAAAACGATCACAGTTAAATTTAATCTAACTACCGTTGCCAAATAGCTGGAAAAACGTAACAATATAAACTATGTCACCAGAAATAAATGCCCTAATTATAAAAAAAAGTTAAAAAATAAAATATAGTTTATGAACACTGTTTCAATTCAAAATATGGTTTTGTATTTGTTTATAATTTATTATTTCACCAATGATTGTTAAATAACAATTACATATATTGCATTTTATTACGCATAAGTTTGAAGAACGTTCTGTATGTAGGTACATATAATATCAATCTCGCAAAGGAGCAATATAATAAATAGACACTTCGTATACATTTACATACTATAAAACTGTCGTTTAGGTTATTGAAGCTCAAAAGATAATTGTTAAATTTTCGTCACGCTAAATAAATTTGTTTTAATAAT
>CAJUYG010000462.1:131863-167140 GCA_910591675.1 Galerucella calmariensis
ACACAGAATGAAATAGTTAAACGTGGTTTATTTTTAGATTATTTTTAATTATACATTCACTGGTGTGTCAATGGCGTGTAGGTGTCAATGATAATCATTAATTTAGCATTTTTTACCAATTGACATTAAAAAACAACTCTCAAAAGCATATGAAGTACATTGCGATCTTATTTCAATCTGGAAATCAACTTGGTAAGATGAGCCACTTGCCACTTATTTGGAATACCTATGTCATATTAAAATAATGTGTTGTAGAGTGGACCAATACGTCATCGTTTCGCGTATCTATAATGGCCGGAGCTTTTAGCTCGTAATAAATATACAGGGGCGAGTAATTTTACGGCAAAACTGAAATAGATACAAACTATTTAAATACCTGTATTTCATCTTGAACAAACCTGATGATGACACCAAATATAATCACATCAATGTAATACTTACAAACAGTTCAAAATAAAATTCTACGTGAAAGCGAAACACAAAGGTTTGCAAAAAAAAACGAAGAAAGGCTTCACCTTATACATAGAAACACTTCAACTGCTGGACAACGCCATTTGAGTTAGAGTGTTTTATGTTATTTTTGGTACTGCTGTATGCGGATGTTTAGATATCAACAATATAAAGTTTATTACCAATTTATCTACTCAAATTAAACTGACAGAAATGGTTTTTTTTATAGCTCAATATATGTCCACAACGTAAGTGTATCTTATTTAATTATTGAAGCAGCATTTAATTTTAACGACAGCAATTTGCACACCGTAATACGATAAATGTTTTCCACTTGAAATATATTTCCATCAAATGAGTTGATAGGATAGGTTAGGTATTGTATTTGAGTCGTAAATTATCACTGTTAATGGTTATTTGCAATAAAAAATGTTTAGGTAATTAAATTGAATTGGATATTTACTTATTTCAACGTAAATTAACCATTGGATGGATTGGTAGACCGGTTAGAAAACTTACTAAAATGGTTATACATACTTCTATGCTGCTGTTGTATGATCCAAAGGCACGTGCCGAAAGTGGGTATGAGGTAAAACAATTGACCAGAAGCTGGTATAAAACAATTTTTTCACCAATCGTTTCAGGAGACATTGACTGGCACAGTTTGTTTTTGTATAAACTCATTTATTCTCCTTCACATGGAGTGATCAAATTTTCGAAAATCAACTTTTCAAAAGTAAAGATACTCATAACTCGACTAATAGATATAAAAGATAGAATACGAATGAAGAATTGACAGATTTTTAATCTTTTTCAAGATCTTTCGATATTTAGATATTTAGTTGCATAAATTATTATACAATAAAGATAAAGATTGGATAGAAGCTTTGGCAGTCTTGATAATAATAAAAATCAAAAATTGTATTGTCAAAAGAAATATAGTAGAGCCACTTTTGGTTTACTTATCTACTACTACTACTACTACTACCAGCACCAGAAAATTGCTACAATATCTATACCTACGTATAAGTAATTAGTGTTAAGAAATGTTATGATTATTACTTAATAATTTTGACTTTAACAATACCAATGTGTCATCTCTCGATTTACAAAAGATCTACCGTCTTTCCAAGATGTTGTCCAAATTGAATGTATTTTTACGGTACATTATATTTATAATATTTTCCACCTATCGGGAAAATAAGGTTATTAAAATGTGTACTTAAGTTCCACTGGGAAGAAAGTTTTATTGATAACCTAAATAGTCTATCCCTTCCTTCGGAGATGTCAGCAGTTGCTTACTTATCGCGATTGCTGAGGTTATTATTTTAACTAATTGATGAAACCTAGCGGTTCTAGCTTAGGATCGCCAGACGTTTACTCTGAACAGCGTGGCACCAAACGCTGATGGTTCTGTATGGCCATAGGCGTCATATTAAACATAGCCAGGGTGGAAAAACCTGGATAAACCATGAAACGCTGTGGTATATAGAACGTTCTAGACTTCACCAGTGGATTCAGCGAAAATTTTACATATTCCAGTGGATTTTAAGTCGGTATTTCCGATCAATGGGGTAGTTAGCTGAAACCAGTTTGTATTAAGTATTCCTTACCTACCCCTTGCTTCAGAAATTTCGACAGGTAAAATACTTTCGCCACAAAAAATGCTCAAAATTTGTCTAGAGGGATTTTTTGAGACAAGAAATTGACTAACACAGTCCGTTTTTGTCTTGAATAATTTTTTCTCCTCCAAATGAAGTAATGAGATTTTCGAAAATCCACTTTTTAAAACAAAAGATGTCAATAACTCGGTTAATTTAAAAGATAGTATGTTCTAGTCTTCGGCAATCGACTCAGCGGACAATTTTACATATACCAGAGGATTTTGAGTCAATAATATCGAGCAATAAGGAAGTTAGCGGAAACCAGTTCATATTAAATAGTTGCTTGCTTCAAAATTTTCGGCATAAAAAATGCTCAAAATTCGTCTAGAGGGGTTTTTTGAGACAAGAAATTGACTGCCACAGACCGTTTTTGTCTAAAATCATTTTTCCTCCTCCAAATGGAGTCATGAAATTTTCGAAAATCCACTTTTCAAAACAAAAGATGTCCATAACTCAGCTAATTCGAAAGATAGAACGTTCTAGTTTTCGGCAATCGACTAAGCGGGCAATTTTACATTTACCAGTGGATTTTGAGTCGATAATTTAGAGCAATAAGGAAGTTAGGGGAAACCAGTTTGTATTAAATATTTCCATACATACCTACCCCTTGCTTCAAAATTTTCGACTAAAAAAATGGTTTCGATATAAAAAATGCTCAAAATTTGTCTAGAGGGGTTTTTTGGGACGAGAAATTGACTGTCACAGTCCGTTTTTGTCTAAAATCATTTTTCTCCTCCAAATGGGGTCATGAAATTTTGAAAAATCCACTTTTAAAAAAAATATATGTCCATAATTCGACTAATATGATAGATAGAACGTTCTAGTCTTCACCAGTTGAATCACCTATCCCAGTAGATCATGACCATTTAATTGTATGGACTATTTACCATTCAAATTTTATTTCGATATTTCAAAGAAATCCAGATATTCACTCGATCCTATACGTTTTCCCATTACTATATAAATAAATAATCTGACAATAGATTTATTATTACTAATATACCTATTCTTTCAATTCATATCTTCTCAAATAACTTAAGGTTATAAAAATAAACAACAATCTAAGAGGAGATTAATTCACATATAAAAATATTCCTAGAAACCACTTGAAAAACTTGCAGCATCCTTTGATATGTTCAAGATGAATATTATCTCAATGGTTTCTTTGAATTAAGTATACTCAAATAAACATTCAGGATGTCATGATTAATATTGTTGAATGTGTTTTTAGAATCATTGTAAAAGTTCTATTTTGAATAAATATAATATATTATATAATTCTTGTTAAATAGTACAGAAGTATTTTATGAGAATTTTTGTTATGAAGTAGGTAACAATAGAACTGAAAAAATGTTCTCTTTATTCACGGCCGAAAGTACGGACTTGTTGCTTCTGTTGGGAGGCTGAAAGACATTTATGCTTTGGTAGGAAAGTGCTTTTGGATTTGCTTGAAATAGAATATTGAATGTTTTATTTAAAAAACATAACTTCATTCTGGCACCGAGCTATGGAACACCCTGTAAAGTTGTCACTAATTTCGAAATATGAAACTCAAAGCTGTTTACAATTTTTATAATCAACTTTTCTTTTTATCGTTCAGGATAACAGACTTGAGCTTTATCACACTAATCAATCACCCTGTATAAAAGATAAAAACATTTTGGATATTACCGGTAAACATTTCATAACCACCATTATACTCAGTAAAGATCATAGATCTAAACAGAAAAGATTTGACCCAATTTAAACTGGCTAGTTCGTTTCTGTTCTAAGGTTATTGCATTTAACATAATAAGGTATTACGGAAACTGAACACGTCACAATACAAATTTAGTAATAGCATCACTACTTTGCTAGTTTTAGAAATTTTGTATTTCCTAATTTATTCTAATTGAGGATGTGCTCATATACAGCACTATTCAGCCACAATACAATGAAATAGTTGGTAAAAAACGAATAAAAAAAATAAGTTTTTGGAGACATAAATAAATGGCAAAGTTGCAAAAGCAGTTCTTCAAACTTCAAATTCGAATGGTCCTTTTGTAACTGGATATCTGTAGTGAAAGTTGCAAACATTTAGGAGCTCTTAATTTCCAGTTTTCACCTGAAATATTCGGTTTAAAATATTTTAAATTAAAAGTACTAATATATTTTGATAACTTCTACGAAACTTATTATACGAAAAAAAACTGATGAGATAAATGTATTCTTCTATATTTATCTTTACATACTAAGTAGATGTTATGATATATAAAACTGGTTTAATTTCATGCACTGGAAGCTGAGATGAGGATTCATTTTCTTTTCGATGATGTAAGCGATCAAATTTAGAAGAATAGCTGTTGGACAGTAAACATTTTTTATTAATGTAATGCTGTATTAAGCAGTGAGAAAATGGGAAATTATGACTAATTCTTTATTAAATTATTTAAAATTCACCAGCTGTTTTAGGCAATAAATATATTTACTGAAGAAGCATTGGTCAATTAAAACAGTTCAACTATCATTAACACGATTATAAACAAAAGTTAATCTACATCAAGGCATTAAAATGCTATTAAGGCCAAGTGTAATAAAATAAGAAGTAAAATTCATTTTATTGAAATCGATTTTTGTAATTACAGATTAAACTCATCATACACTGGTTTTGAATGCACCGGATGTTCAACTATGAAAGGACGCCGACTGTGACTAGATAACCTATAATAATTTATTATTTATTATTATAAGTTTTCAGATAAAAAAATTATAATTAGTGGCCAAGAGAAGATGAGATACCGTTGGAAATTATGCACTAAACGGTTACTAGAGTAGTTTTAATGAAATTATGATAGATAATTATACAGGGTGTCTTAATTTATGCGTAAAATTCGAGAGGTGATTGTCCGTGTAATATTATGTTGGGTCTTTCCTATGACAAACTTTCATCCGTTCCGAAATATTACCACTGGAAGTAGCAGAGTAAAATTGAGTTTTTCTTTTTAATACAAATTTAAGTAAAGAAACTTTGTAAATTTTATAATTTCCGTGTACTCCCAATTATTAACCAAAGGTAGTTTTCAAAATTCCAGTTACATTATAAGAGGAGCAGCCCCCCTACCTTATTTAATATTAAACGTTTTTTTCAAAAAATTTTCTTTTTGATATATTTACAATTTCTGTATGTATTCATTATAAACAATATTTTTATTCACATATCGTTATTTTATTCGTGCATATTTTTAGAGACGTTTTGTCAATAAAACACAATCAATAAAAGCTTTTCCATTTGCCATTGAATATTTGTTTAATAGTCATTTCGAATGACAGATAGTAATTGCTATCAGAGAAGTTGACATTGTATTCTCGTTAGGGTAGAAAATAAATTTTTCATGAAAAGTTCATTCCTCTTTCCTTTATTTTCTCTGTTACAACAAAATAATATGCTTGATAAATGAAAAAAAGTGTGTTTGCCGCAAATGAATTTAATAAATAATTTTTTGGACCGTGGTAGTACTAATTTTTACATATATTAATATGTCTCATACTTACTCATTAGTTTAAGGCACAAAAAACTAACCAGAAAAGGAATTTCTGGCAAAAACATAACAATCTGCACTGATAGTAGACAAGCCCTATTAGCCTTGAACAGACAACGTGTTACGTGCTAGTACTAGAGTGCCACCAAGATTTAGCTAACGCCTCGGCAGATAACAATATTATCCTGAGGTGGGTTAAAGGGCACGACTGAAGTAAAGGAAAACGCATTGCCAATTCTTTAGCCAGGGAAACGGCTGGACTGAAAATTTTAGGACCCAGTGACACCTACGGCCTAACGACTTCGACAATTGTGGAACTAGTCAAACGTAACACCCATGCTCAATCCCTCAAGAGATAGGATGGAATCAAAGGATGCAGTCTTGCCAGAATCACCCTGGGCGACCCTGGGAAGCTGGCGCCCAAGAAATATTTGGCGATGACCAGGAAAAACCTACGTTTAACAGTAGGATTTCTGACTGGCCTCTGTCAACTAAGGAAACACGCATTTAAATTGAAATGGCGTTTGAAATTTTAGTAAATGGGCCAGGGCGCCATGAGTGGCGCTTTAAAATTTGAACTTAAGCGTGTAGTTTAGGTCTGACTTTATAGTCAAAGAGTTTAGCAAGTTATAGAGTCCATCCAGACTCCAGACCAAGAACGTGGTCCAATCAGTAGATGAAAAAAAAAGAAGGCGACAAGAGAGCTACTGACATAAGATAAGTGTCATGTGTCTGTTGTCTGTGGGGAAAAAATCGAATTTAATAATAACTGGTATAGTAACATGTATATTTAGTTATTATTTACTTTGAAGTAAGACTAGATAGGTAGATATAACAATATTTTTTACAGTTATTTTTGAAAGAAATTTGTAAATATTTAAATCTACCACCGTAGTTTTTACGCGCTACGCTAACTTCTAGCGTCAAATGTGGTCACGTTGTAGAATTAGAATCATAGTTTAAAAATTAGAATAGAGCGCTATCCGAAACCATAGGCGCATTGTTGGCGCATTTTAATGTCAACATTGGTGCCTGAGAGTTTGTAATACCTGGCAACACTGGTGACCTGTCCACCTTCCTGGGAAGGACAGGATGGACGATGACGTAGGAGGACAACTCCTCGGGAGGATGTACAATTGGTCAAATGTGGCCTAAGAGCTGTTGGCCTACACTAACGCTCCCTACTTTACAGATACAGTTATTTCTTATACTGAGAAGCAGTAAAAATTATTTTTAGGTTTCACACTTAGGTTGAATAATCTTAACGGCAAAGCACAAGCTTAGCATCATGAATATATCCATACTCAAATTCTTTACCATAATTTAAAAAAATGTGTTACGCTACTGTGTACGATAATATAGCACTCAGTTATTTCTTAATCGACAGCTTTTGTGTCATTGTTTGAGTTCCATTTTCCGAAATTCGATCTATTTTTTATTTGCACAGGACTAACAAAAGCTGTGGCTTTTATAAACAGTTAGGGTTAATACGTTTATGGAGGGTGATAGGATGCTATTGATGTGAATATTTTTAAACTTGAGATTGTGAATACTGGAAAGCACCAAAAACATGGAATTCATCATTAAACTCGTTTTGATTATAACCCAAAATTTAGTTTCAGGACTATATTTCGAAAAAGGCAAACATTCACAGTTTGCCAACGGGCTATCGCATTTACAGATTGCGGTTTTTCATTTGAACACACAGGACTCTTAAAAGTGATCAAAATCATTTTTAAAATAAGAAGGTCGAACAAAAATGGGATAGGACATTATCTCTTTAAAAATGAAGTAAGTTGTGGTTTTGTTTTTAAAGTAAACACCCTGTATAGTTTTAAAATGATATGTCACAAATAGGGATTAAAAATATTTGATAGGAGCGATTTGAGTTCCCCTTACATATCCCAGAAATGGATTAAAACTATTGAGTGATGTCCTTCTTTGTTCATATTAATCCTATTATATGTTTCTTAACAAACACACTGTATACAGTTTTCATACAAAAATATCAAAGCTGTACATGTTATGTATATAAACCCAGGTGTCCCAGAACATTCTGATCATTCTTCATATCCTGTAACTTCTGAAATAACGGGAGATAGAGAACAATTTAATATAAAGTAAGTTTATCAATATTCAATCTTAGCTTTCATATACCTAAATTTTTTTATGTAAATTCATGTAATTTGATTTCAAGAAATAAATGTACAGAATAATATTTAAAATAAATACGTTATGTACAGCGCCACCTTTAAAGAACTATTTCTCCTCCCTTAGGAAGCATTTTAGGATGAGGTTGACCTAAAGAGTTTGCAGTTTTGTTTCTTTGGAGCAGTTTTGGACACGCAAATATATAGAACAAAAAATTTAAGCAATAGGTACAACTCACATCTATTTTTTACAGTTCTCTTCAAATAAGGCTAAAGGAAACTACATTGATAACTAAACGAGAGCTTATTTTCCCGACAGATTCCACCCACCACGTCAAATTTAGTAGTTGAGGTGCGCATGCGTCTAAGCAGCCTTCAACCTTCTATTCGATGTAACTGAATGTGAGCTGATTGGAGCAGTTGGTAAGGTATTGAGCTTACAACTCGGATATCGTAGGTTCGAAACCCGGTTAGGACCTGGTTTTTTTTGTTTTTTTTCCAGTTTTTTTATTTATTATTTTCTGATATTTTTATACAGAGTTCAACCGGGCTTGGGTCTGGGTTTTCTTTTTTTTTAGTTTTCTATTTCTTATTTTTTGATATTTACATATTTACTTCAATATTGTTATGCTACTACTAAATTTGGCAACGTTGGAATATGTCGGGAAAATAAGCTCTCGTTGATAGCTGATACCTCAAAAAATTAGCAAAAATGGTCTAAATTTCAATATATTTTTTTAAATTATAGCAAATAGTTGGTACCTAATTGCTATTATTGTGTTTATTATTTGGTTTCATCAAAGGTGAGAATATCTGAAATCCCTTATCTGTAAATAATCGCCAGACATCTCGAAATTTTATTTAAGTTTGGCAAAATACAAAACAATATCAACTGAAACCCATCTATATTTGCGTTATGTTTAGAATGTGTGCGTTTTCATAATATCTTAATGACCTACTTTGAAAGACCGTTTTGTGCATGAAAGCAATTTACTTCAACATCATATTCTAAGCTTCAATTTCCTTGGCTGCTACTTATAAAAGGCACGGGATAGTTACTTCTTTTACAAAATGCATAAATCTCCAGCCCAAGGCCTTTATCGTTCAGTTTTCAACTTAAAATCCTTTTAGCTTGAGCAAACTATTCCTACCCCAACATAAATCAAACTTTTATATTTTTCTACACTTTTTATACATAGTCTTACAGTTAGTTAACGAAGAAAGTGGGACACTCTTTAATTATTTCACGCTCCCATCAAAAATTTCACATATTACCATTTCCGTGACCTTTGAATGCTATTTTATTAACCTTTCACTGCCGACTCACCGCACCTTTTTCTTTATTAACCATCAATATCTTAGGGTGATAACCCCGTGCTTTTGCGACAATCATTCAAAGAGGGTGAAAATTCGTATTTATTTCGAAATGCCTCCCTTTATTACCTTTTCTATACATCAAATCGTCTTTACAGTAGCAAGAAGTGTTGCCAGACTGCTCAATTTATTTAATAATCTTCTTTATAGTTATTCAAATACTTGTTGTCAATATACGATTGCAGCTTCTGGGCCGGTATTCTCAGGCCCTCGCTTGGAGCGATATCGATGTCGTTGAATGCGAGGGGATCGAAATTCATTGCTGTCTCGATTCTCATACCCTCTCCTCGAGATGGGAACGCTCCCGAGAAGAGGAGTGCTTTATTTCACTCGCATTCTCATCACTGACATATTATATGTCAATAATTTGCATGAAAATAGACAATTCTAACCTTTAATTTTTATTGAAGCAGTGTTGAAAATTATAATTGTATATAAATCATTTATAATTGTAATCATATTATATAAGGGATTGTAGTCATCTTATGTATATTGGACTACTAGAAGGTCTAGAAGAATCATTTGAATTTAAATTCAAAACACAGAACCAAAAACTACCTTGACATTAATGTCAAAATACGTTGAAATCGCGGTGTTGCCGTAGCTAGTCGCTCGTGATACAGATTTGCGAGTGCAGTGGTACATGAGAATCTACAAATACCACATCGCTGCCAATCAAATCACTCCCTTTAGAGATCGTTCGCTTGTGAGAGGAGCGAGTTGAGAATACCGGCCCTGCTTTGCTTCCTTTGGAACCTATTCTAGGGCTACGTTCATAAACTCACTCCAGCGAGTAGAGAAGAGTATGATCACGTGATTAGAAAAGAATGTTTGTTGATTACTCGGAGTAACCGTTCAGAGGCTACACCGGCCGGAGGCAAATCAAATGTCATTGTGTTGTGTTTATAAATTTGGGGTTATATTTTTCATTTCGAAAATAGAAATTAATTAACCATGGATGAGTTGAATATTAATAATATTATCAATAAAAATAACCTGGGCACTAATCTGAACTGAGCTACTGTATAAGACAAACTGTCATAACTGTCAGAGTATATTATACTCCATTAAAAAGCGGCGTATGCAGAGTTTACTCCGGGTAGGTTTCTGAACGTTTATGAAAGCATACTCTATACTGGTAGAGTAAATTTATGAACGCTTCGGAGTAAACTATCCTTACTCTGGGTAAGTTTATGAACGTAGCCTAGAAGCATGAACATGGCAGTTAATTTTGACATTTGATATTTGTTAAAGATGGTATTTAGTTGTCCTAAGATATATTTTTAAACAATCAAGTGGTATAGTACATTCAATATCCTTCTTGGTGTGCGTCATCTTTGGTAGAGACATTAGAAAAAGACGTAAGACACATTGCCAATACGGAAGATACGTCTGCATCCTATTTTGAATATCCTATTTATCGAATTCAGTAAATAATACAAGCTTATAATACCGGCAGCACTGCTGAATTCAGTAACCACAAACCGTCTAATAATTGCTTACTGGGGGTAGGTCACTATTCAGTTGAAATTAGTTTTGCAAGATGGACTGCTGCCAAGATTCTATTAGTTGTTTGTCACGAACAAATAACAGGAATGAGATCAAGGCTCGCGCAATCTATGTTTGACCTGTCACTTAAATGTTATCAAGTTTCGATATAAATAAATGATTGATTTTTATTATATATAGAGAACATTTCGTAAATCGGGAATATTCGCAAACAAAATTTCAGGCTTAACGCCAATGAATGTCTAAACGCAAGTTAAATTTATATTATTGTCTCTTTAAATACCAGCAATAAATTCAATTTAAGTTGGCAGTAATACGGAAAGAAAATGTAGGGTGTTTCATTTAAAAATTTTAACTTTGATCTGATACAAAGTTATGGCTGCCTAAAATTAGTATAAATAATTCTTTTTTTTGGTATCTTTTATGACAATAGACGTGAAATTTCCTTATGTTCCGTTTAACTTTCTTAATTTTCTTTCGTAAGAACCTTCTGATAATAATAAACACAACAAATTAACAAAATTGTTTCATCCGTTCACGCGTGATGCCATGACCAAGGCAAATAGAGATTCATTTTTAGAACTTAAGTTCTTTATGTTAGGTTGGTCTGACCGTTACGTTACTTGGAGCGAGGGAGGTCGCGACGCAAAAGATTTGACCGTTATGTTACGTTGTTACGTTATGTGCCTTGAGCGCGTGGGCTCTCGCGCTCTCTCCTCAGTCTCAGAGCTAGTCTCTCAGCTCAAAATGTTGATTGTCAGCTTACATTGTATTATTAATTACAGTTAATAGAATACTTAATATGGACTTTGTGCTAATCAACTTAATGATAAGATTTTTATAATTAATAGTACTGTATATTTTTGTTAAATGAAGTTTCATCCAGAGTAAAATAAATTCTTATATTAATATGTGTATTTATTTATTGATTCAAAAAATTTTATTATTGCCTAAAAGGAACTAAAGTTCTTACCGTGTGTCCCGGGACACGTTCTTCAATTATTTGTATTATAGACTCAAATTAAAAACTTAGACGTATTCCTTGTTTGTGTCTTTATTATTGTTATTTCTCACCGCTATTACCGATTTATATTTAGAAACAACATAGCATTGCCATGACAAATAATTAGTAGGTACAAGCATATCCTTTTATTAACTATCACTTTACTGGTTAAACATTAATAAAACATTCTTTACTGGTTAAACCTTAGTTATTTATGTGTTTTTTAAATTATTGTAAATTATTTAATGGTCATGTTTATTTTTACCGACAATGATAAATAATATTAAATAATATTACCCAGCATTGATGAAATTCAAAACAATACGTTGAGTAATGCCAGCAAACCAAGGATAAGTGTTATGTATGTATGTATTTTGGGGTGACATTCACTGAGACCTAAAAGATCTATTGTGCCCCCTTACTTCTATTCAGTTTCTGAGGAGAGTCTCAGAAACTAGTAGTTCCTTTAGACCTATTTCCCGGAGGAATTTTAGGATGTCTGCAGGCTTCAACTTGGGTACATGTTCCTCTTCTATCCAGTAATCTCCTAGGTGTCTCTCTAGGATTCTGAAGTGCTGTGCAGTTGGAAAGTATGTGGATGGAGGTTTCTTCTTCCATTCCACAAAATCTGCATTCTTCTTCCTCCACTATTTTGAGCTTTTTCAGGTGCCCATTCAGGCGACAATGTCCCGTTAGGATCCCTGTCAAAACTCTTGGCGCAGTTTTACTTTGACTTATGCATTCATTTGATCTCAACAGGTTGTAGTCAACTAGAAGAGTCTTTGATTGTATAAGCCCTACTAGATCTTTCCAATGGTCAAATCTTCTCTTTTTCTTGGCTTTACCTATTCCTTCCAATATTACATTTCAGGTCCCCAGAAAGGTATTTCAGTCCCCCTCTTTGCTAGTTAATCTGCTATTTCATTTCCTTCTATTCCAGTGTGTCCTGGAATCCATAGTAAGGTGACCATATTGTTCTCGCCTAGTTCATTGAGTTTGTCTAGGCATTCCACCACCATCTGTAGAGGTGTGAGGTTGAGAATCACTTCCATGGCTGCCGTTAGGCATGTTCTCATTGCTCCTGTAATGCATATACAGGCTAGTCTTTGAATTTTGTAGAGATTTTCTCTCGTCGTCAATAGGCTAGTTCTACTACTCCACGCAATGGCTCCATAAGTGATGATTGGTCTCACTAGGGCAGTGTACATCCAGCTTAGGATTTTTGGGTTACAACCCCAGTTTCTTCTTGCCAGATTTCTGCACACCATAGGATAAGAGTTGCTTTGTGAAAATTAAAACTATAGTGAACATGACTAGAAAATAGGAAAATACCTAAAATTGAAAAATTCCTAGAACAGAAAATACTCTACTAGCATCTACTGAAAGGTGATGGAACTTGTAAGTCATATAAACTGGATGGAATGTTCAACTGTAAAATTAGGGCCCGAAAAAAAGTTATAAATAAAAAGTTCTTTTTTTGCAGAACTATCTCAAAAACTATTTGAGATATCCGAAATTTGAAAAAAGAGAAAACCTTGGAATATTACTTGCTTCAAGTCGATTTCCACACTGGTTATTAAATCGAATTTTAATCATATATTTATTGCTAACAACGTGAAAATCATAAAAAATATTAAAACCAAATTTGAAGTAACGTAATATCACTCAAATATAATATCCATTAGCAAACTAAGTGGATTGATACAGGATTTTCCGTTAAAATTGGCCAATTTAGAATTATTTCACAATAATAATTATTTAATACTGAAATGCATCTGAACACAATTATGTGCTTGTTTAAAATATATATTGACAAGTTTTGATTCCAAATAATTCGACATAATTGATGATAAAATTCATATTTGTAAAAATAAACTTTAAATCAAATTTTTTAGTTTTATTTATTAAATAGTTTGGAATACACAAAATGGTCGTACACTGGGATACAGATTTGTTTCAAGTTAAAAATAAAAAATACAAATGTTTTGTTTTGTGATATTTGGCAAACATATTAAGCCGAAAGCCAGGCTTTATAAATAGTATTATCGATTACGAAAATATACTATATATAATTAAAATATGCGCTAAAACTGCTAAAACTTAGTTAGACATCGATTAACAAATAAAAAAAAAATTGTACAATTAGATTCATTCATTCATTTGAGTTGTGCTTTACAGCAAGGCACTTGAAATAAATTTGTGTACCATTCTCCGTTCCAGAAGCTTTATGTTTTCTATATAAGCCACTAGTTCAATTGAGAGTATTTCAACTAGTTCTAATGGATGTATTATTTTCTCTTCAAAGTGCTTCTGCCTGAGTCCTTGTAAGATCTGTATCTGTAAAGTAGGGAGGGTGAGTGTAGGCTCACAGCACTTAGGCCACATGTGACTCATTGCACATCCTCCCGAGGAATTGTCCTCCTAGGTCATCGTCCATCCTGTCCTTCCCAGGAAGGTGGACAGGTCACTAGGAGACATCTCCTTTATATCGGCAGGTGTGAGCCAAGACTCCCCGAACACACATCCTGCAAAGAGGTGTGTCCACTAGCCCCATAGTATGGAGGTGTTTCCTTAGTTGACAGTGGCCAGTCAGAAATCCTACTGTTAAACGTAGGTTTTTCCTGGTCATCGCCAATATTTATTCGACGCCAGTTTCCCAGGGTCGCCCAGGGTGATCCTGGCATCCTTTGATTCCATCCCATCTCTTAAGGAATTGAGCAGGGTGTAACGTTTGGCTATTTCCGTAATTGTCGTCAGGCTGTAGGTGTCGCTGGGTCCTAAAATCCGAGGCGTTAGCTCTAGTACTAGCCCCGATATAACACGTTGTCTGTTCAAGGCTAATAGAGCTTGTCTATTGTCAGTGCAAATTGTTTTTGCCAGAAATTCCTTTTCGGGTTAGTTCTTTTGTGGCAATTGAGATACCAGTCAATTCTGTTTGAACCACGCTGGTATTTTTTCCCATTCCCCACTTAATCTTTAGGCATAGTGCTCTCGAGTAAACTCCATATCCGTGATGATCTTATTCGTCGCTTTTTTTCTCTTTTTGTCATAATTATGGTTTCATTTCTCAAAAAAAATACAAAAATAATAATGTATACAACACAAAGAACATTTTATTTTGTGTAGATAATATCCAGTGACCAGATAGGAAACTGTCTTCTAACTAAGTTTCAATAGAGTTGAAAGTTCCTTGTCTACCTTGTAAACTCTAAGCTCAGTGGCTGGATTGATGATAGCTTTAAGCTGTTAGTGAATTTTTAAATTTTTTGTTTCATGTCTCTACTGATTTCTTCAATACAGGCTATATACACAATATTTTTTTCGTTTTTTGGGCTTATAACCTAACATGTCCTCAGCATGACTGTGAATTTGGAAGCAAAAATAATGTACAGGGTCGGACTTTTAAAAAAAATTATATAAATTTCGCGAATCCGGTAATTTCGGTAAATTTCCTTTTCACTGAAGTGTTCTGGATAGTTTATCTACCGAAAAAGCATATTAGTATAATTTTAGCTAAAACAGTTTTCATTTGCAACGAGCTCGAATGCACTGTTATATAATTTTTTTTATAAGTCCGACCCTGTATATTATTTTTGCTTTCAAATTTACAGTCATGTTGAGGACATGTTAGGTTATTAGCACTGCAAAAGAAAATAAATCGCCCAAAAATCAAAAAAAACTATTCTCAATTAAAAAATGTACTCCTTTATTTCAGCCACAGTGTACCTATAAGGCGGCAATAAACTCTATTTGAAATACGGACGTATATATCAGACAAGGCTGAGGAACAATATTTTTTCTATGGCTGTCTTACCAGCCCCATTGCTTTGGTGGAACAGGAAGATGAAACTGTCAGGTATGTCTTATGCGAGTGTCCGGAGTTATCGTCAATGAGAGAATGTGTGTTCGGTGAGTCTTGGCTTATACCTGCCGATATAAAGGAGATGTCTCCTAGTCCACCTTCCTGGGAAGGACAGGATAGACGATGACCTAGGATGACAACTCCACGGGAGGATGTACAATGGGTCACATGTGGCCTAAGTGCTGTGAGCCTATACACTCACCTTACCTACTTTACGGGCGTACATGAACTGCGGACCAAAAACCATAAATGATTTTCAAAATTTGTCATGTGTTTTTAATGACCCATGAATTGCGGACCAAGTCGAAAGAGAAGGGCTGCATCCTTGTTTTCTATGATAGATTTGAGTGTGTAGTAGTTTGATGTACGTATTTGTGAGGAAGGCTGCATCCTCGTTTTACGTAATAGGTTTGAGTATGTAGTAGTTTGATGTACGTATTTGTGAGGAAGGCTGCATCCTCATTTTCCGTAATAGATTTGAGTGTATAGCAATTTGATGTACGTATTTGTGAGGAAGGCTTAGTCCGCAATTCATGGTTTTTAAAAGAGGGGTCTTCTTGGTTTGGTCCGCAGTTCGAGTACGGAATTATTAAAATCAGGTAATCGGTCCGCAATTCGAGGCCGCCGTACTTTACATATCTAGATACAGGAACCTCAAACCGTTATTATCAAGCAAAAAAATTGTGCTTAAACAGTGGCGTGACATAGAAACGATAAAGGTATTAATTATTCTGGACGTATGTCACTGGCAATGTTTAATTTAATAGCACGAGTAACATGTCTTCTGTTAGCTTTATTTTGTGATAAACTAAACATTTACCAAAACTAATATCTAGAATTAAATCCATTGATTGATAATTCGATGAATAATAATCTTTAAACTCCAACATTTTGTATTCTAAAACGTCTCAGTTTGAATTCTAATTACCTGTTTGTTTTTAAAGTTGTCACATATCGATTAAGAGCTCAATCAGTATCAATTAATTGAAAATATTTACGGCGCTAAGCTGATTGTCGTAATTAATGACGAACAATTAAAGACCACTGATCTCTAAATAAATTGATTACAACCTTATTTACTCACACAATGCTTAAAGCCACAAATTGGTTGTCAATGATATTTACAACAATGCGGTAAACGAGGTTATTTACTCGACTGTAAAGCAGTTTGTCACAACTGATTATAGTAGTGAGTGGGTTTTTATACAGAATGAACTGAGCTTCAGATGTATTTGGTTCATTTGAATCAATTTACAAATGTAGATGTTTGCTTGCTTGTGAAGTTGTGTGGAAGATAATTAATTTATTTAGCAAAGTTGAGCAATTTTTGGTTGTAGCTTATCTGACACCTGTTACCGTAATCGTCTCCACCGTATAGTAAATGAGGTTAGGTTCTCATTTTAATATAATTTCCCAGTTTATACATGCAAAATATTCTAGTTTTTCTCTAGGCAATCCAATATATCATCTATTCATTATTATTTTTGTTATTTATTTTGATTAACAACAAGTATATTTATATTGTTCATAAGATTAAAACATCTGCTTTCAATAGCTGTCAAACACAAAGTTACTGACGCAGCTTGCTCAAAAATTTGACAGTCTAATCATAGTTGACAGGAGCAGTGTTGAATTTAAAGTTACACCACGCGTGAAATTATAAGAAAAATCACTGATTTATCAAACTGCCCTGGTACTTACTTCAATTTTAAATATAATATAGAATAAGACACGGCAGCCTACGGTGAACAAATCAAGGCCACGAATGGTTAAGAGGTCGACTAGTTAATGTTGCTCTCGTAACTGGTTCAACTTAATTACGTAACGAAGTCTACGACTCTTAGAATTGAAAATATGACTATGATCTAAAAAATTTGCTTTATATTACATTTAATGCCGAGCAATTATGATAGATTGTATAATTAAATTAATAATGACATCAACAAAATACGCAGAAAAAGAGGAGAGGCTTCTATCTGTCAAACTAGTTCTTTTATTAGTTAAAAAAACATTCAAGATGATTTATTTAATTTCAAACCAGTATAGGACCAGAAGACAAAACGAAACTTTGAACGTTTCACCTTGATTTAAAATAGAACAGATATCGAGTGGTTCCAAGACAAAGATTTGAGTTTTAGAAATCGAATTTAATTCATTTGGGCGACTTACTGGTTTCAGATTCCGTTCTTACTTGCATATTCAATGAGATTTGATCAATAGTAAATTGTTTGGGAGCTTGTTTGGTATAATAAAGCGATTTAGACTGGCTTATGTCGATGAATTTTAAATCACGATTCTTCCGATATAGACTGAGGTTATTTGAATCAAGAAAATACCTAGTAAATTATGTAAGACGTATTTTTTATAAGAAGCAGATCGTAAATATTGTATCAAAAGCAACTATGTATATCCAACAATAGAGAGCTGTCAAAACCTGGATCCCAGCTATTTGTGCTGTGCCGGGAGCATTGCAGCCTGTTGGCTCATTGTACTTTACACATTTATCCACCCACCCAGCCATTCCCGTACCTTCCAGTTGCCATAATATGGCCAAGAAAACATATTTGTATTCTGTGTAAATATTAATTTATTAAATCGCAGAGCGCTTTCGGCTATTAAGCCATCTTCAGTGCTTACTCGTCAGGTAATTTGTACAAGAAACTTTGACAACACATTAACATCATAATTAAAATAACATTGAAATTAAAATTAAAATGATCCCCTGTTTAGGGTTTGTTGAATCTAGATATTAAACATTATAAAATTTTGTTAAAATTATTTTAGACAACACGTGTTCGTCTAACGGATGTTGAAGTGACACATAATATGCTTCAGGCATCTCCGAAGATTGTCTGTCTCCAGGAGCCCAATGCCTCACTTAAAATTATGTAGGTACTATCGGAAATCAACTTTATTATAAAAAGAATATTCATTATTGTAGACTCGCCCTGTAAACTAATTAACGCTTTTTCTTTTTTTCGAGTGTGGTATATACAATTCTTCTTAAAACAAACAACATTAGTTAGAAAAGAGTATCCGAACTACGATTTTCTATTGGAATAAATAAACGTCAAAGTTTTAACATGTTCTTGTATTTTTCTTTTGATTATAAACAGTTATATATAGCATTCTATTTATTAAACTTGGGAGGCTTCGACTTTCGGTTTTTTTCCTTTTGCTTGAGAATGAAAAAGTATACCGGAAATTATAAAGCATTACTTAAGGATTGATTGATGTTCAGTTGCTCACGAAATGTTACAACCAAAGATTACGCAATGCAACTGCTATTTTCAAATAAAAATATGAAAATTTCCATTCTAATCACTAACGCATTCATAATTACCTAAATATGGCTTATAGCTAATATTCAATTTACTTCGGTTGTCACTTAACGATAAAGTTTACTGCCTCCTTGACCTCTTTTCCACCCACTGTCAATAAAAAATGCACATGGAACCGCCACTGCGTGTATGTATCATTCCAAAGAATACATTGAATTTATTTTATTTATAACGGAACCTTCCATAGCCGTGGATTATTCAGTTCGTGTAATTTGTTTATAAATAGAATCTTACCTAATTCCGATTCCAAAATCGTGACATTTGACTCTTTGTGGGGATTTATTTTTAGATATTACTTTATGGTCTTTCATAAAGCAGTTGATGTTGATTTTATCTGCGGAAAATATACTTGAAAATTAATTGCAAATAATTCTATGCAGCGAGATAAAAAACGTATAATATAACTATAGTTTGCAAGTGCATTCGAAAAGTCACGCTAGTGTACCTAACTTGTTTAACATTGTTTATTACAATGGTACAGGTTTTATATTTTCATTTTGACTGATAGTAAAAAGATATAGTAGAACTACAAAGAAAGTGATTGGAGGACATTTACAAAAATGGTACCAAGTCCACATAGATTACACTAGAGAGGAAACTGGCCGAAGGACTACTACATATTAGCTGATATTAGCTAGTAGAAATCGGATAAGATAAATTACAGGATGTTCCGGTGAAAGATGACTTGCAATTGGTGCTGTATAATAAAACGTGAAGATCAAGACCGTAACTATGAGGCACTGAGACACTGAAGAAAGTGCGACCAGTTTAATATTGATAAAGGATACAGAAGACAAAGGATTATCATAATGTCGGATAGTCAAGTAGCCATTAAATCACTGAGCTCTTGTGTAATCAGTTCCAAAATAGTGTGGGAATGCCTAGACAAACTCATGAACTAGGCGAGAACAATATAGTCACCTTACTATGGATTCCAGGACACACTGGAATAGAAGGAAATGAAATAGCAGATGAACTAGCAAAGAGGGGGACTGAAATACCTTTCTGGGGCCTGAACCCCTTTGCGGAATTAGCCCCAATGTAATATTGGAAGAAATAGATAAAGCCGAGAAAAAGACCATTGGAAAGATCTAATAGGGCTTATACAATCAAATACTCTTCTGGGTGACTACAACCTGTTGAGATCAAATGAATGCATAAGTCAAAGTAAAACTGTGCTAAGAGTTTTAACAGGGATCCTAACGGGATATTGTAGCCTGAATGGGCACCTGAAAAAGCTCAAAATAGTGGAGGAAGAAGAATGCTTATTTTGTGGAATGGAAGAAGAAACCTCCACCCACATACTTTCCAACTGCACAGCACTTCAGAATCCTAGAGCACAGCACCTGGGAGAGTACTGGATAGAAGAGGAACATTTGCCTAAGTTGAAGCCTGCGGATATCCTAAAATTCCTCTGGGAAATAGGACTAAAGGAACTACTAGTTTCTGAGACTCTCCTCAGAAACTGAGTAGAAGTAAGGGAGTGAATGTCACCCCAAAATACATACATACATACATGAGGCACTGGAATCTAGCAGGGAACAACTCTCGATGAGGTTAATTTGCTACTTAACATAGGTACTAAATGTGGAAGAGAGTACAAAATGACAACAGGTAGCAATGCTCCTGGCAAGAGCCTTATTTCATAAGAAAAAAAATTGGTTGAAAGAAGCTCATAACACCTCGCATAAAGTATTTACAAAATATTTTCATTGATTGTCAAGTTGTCTAATTCTTTAAAAGTATAAGTATGGGAAAAGATAAAAAAATAGGAAATCACCTCCAACGTACAGTATGTTTAGAAAATACAAATTAAAATGAAAACTTTTCTATAACGGATATAACACACAATTTTTAATATTTTTTCTAATCGTATATTATAGGTAATAATTAAATCATATTTTTTAATAACTATTGTCGATTAGATCTTAAATTGTACACATAATAATATCTACCGAAAGATAATAAATATAATGGTAAATGTCGACAATAACAGTGATAGTTTGAATCCTGCTTAAATCACAGTTGAAAGTCAGAGCAAGATTTCAAAAACAAAAATAAAGAAAAAATGACATCTATGCCTTAAAAATCACTTTTTTCCACTACTAGCTGTGAAGTTGACAATTATTGCTTCTTCTAGCCAACTGAGAAGTTGAATTTCTCTATTAGCGGTTAATAATGTTCTATTATTAACCTAGGTCAATAATGGAAAAATCAAATATTTTGAGAATTCAGGGATAGTAGTTCAACAAAAACTTGTACAACATAATTTTGTATTCCCAGGAGATTGTCTTTAACATATTTGCTGCTTGAAATTACCTATCAAGGTAAAATTATTTGAATAAAAATGCCATTAGTTTAAAATTCGCGCTCAACCAAAAATGACTCATGACATAACGAGTACGTTCATAATATATCGAAAACTGACAGTGTACTTGTCAGTTAGTCGACGGATTAAACGCTTCTCGTGGTGCGTTTGTGAATTATTTTTAATTTTTGTCTTAAACTTGGCTAGTAGTGGAAAAAATTGTATATACACCATGGTGTTGAAGACATTTATAAGCATCGCACCTTATTCCACAAGGGGCAAAGCCCCTCGCGAAATAATCTTGGTGCTGAGTCAATAATAATAGTCTTCACCACATTGGTGTATAATATACTATTACTGCCTTTCACTAAAACTGACGTTTAATATTAATCGAAAAAAAACTATGTTTCGCTTATATTGTTGGTTGCAACTATATCTTCAGTGAATATGTTTCTCTATTTTAAAATATAAATTTAAAAAGATACGGCTCTGCGTTGTGGTTTTCCAATTAAATGTAACATTAAACGGTCAATCTTCACGTAATTATATAAATGTATGCACTCATATGGGATGAGGAATGTTCATTTAGGTTCATTTTCTAAAATTACATATACAGTTACGCTTCGAATTTCATCCAATAATGCCAACAATAATTATTACCACTCTAGGATTGTTATATTGCGGTCGGCCTGGCGTTAACTTAGTAATTCTAGATTGAAACCATTTCATTCAGATAAAAATCTGTTCGGTTGATTTTATAATTAAAAAAATAATTACTCAATATTATTGATGTTTTTAAGAATTTATTATAAATGTAAAAGAAAAATTTTAAAATTATTAAATAGGAGAGAGATGTATTGAACTGAAGAAAAATTAGCAGTGGAAGACAGATGAAAAGAAAATTGAAACAGTCTAGATAGGCTGGTAAAACTAAAACAGTCTAGATAGGCTAGTTAAACTAAGGGGTTTACATTGAGTAGCCCAGATTGAATTTGGGACAAGCTGAAACTTTCAGGATACCTTTTTTTGGGTTGTCGACAATGTTTCCTTAGAAATCCCACTAAATCGCATGAGCCGTACTTGCCCAATCGCATGTTAAACTCAAAAATTCGTATCTTTATTTATATCACTGAAAATATCTAAAAAACTAAAAACTTTCTGAACATTTTATTGGGAAGCAAATTTGTTGCTTATGAAATTACCTACAAACCCGCTTTTTGTTTTCCAAAATCGACCTAAAAACAAAGAACTTATGGGCCTTCAAATAATGTGCCATTTGTGCTTGAGCTCTAATTATATCTATAAATTTAACAATTTCATGAAAAAACATAGGTATGATAGGTACCTAATTTGTTGCAATTCAGATTACCAAATATTTATTTCTTTATTGTTCAAAATGGATAAAAAAATGATGAGCATTTATATTTGGTGACAGTTAGATTGGGGCTCTATAGATTTTCAATAAAGTCAATTTTGGTCGCTATTCATGGTCAACAAACTGAACGAGATTTATCTAATGACAGGAGATACTACAACATAACCTCATAACATGACAGATAAACAGATTCATCTTAATATTTTGTAGAGGTATTTTTTAAATAATTTCTTAGCACTTCTTATAATGAAGACCACAAACTATATTTAAATTTATTATGATGTTATCAGTTTTTTTTATAAAGTTGTTATTGCGTTATCTCAGTTTCAAGCTGCAATAAGCAATATATTTTTTTATATAAAAAACCAAGAAGAAACCATTTCATATCTTCGATATACATGACCTAAATGTAAACACTAGAACAATGTCAGTCACAGACACTCTGGTATAAATTACATCTCCATTTATGAACAGCAAAATCTGCATATATTTGCATGCACATATGTGAGTAAAACAAACACAGACAGGCTGTACTGTTTGTGTTTAAGTGTTAAACTTGAAACTTGAATGAATGCTTTGGTTTTCGACGAATTTTTTTCGGAAATTGCATATGAAATGATTATTTTAAATCTGATAAAGCAAAAATTATGGTGTGGACTCCACCGATACGTTTTGTTAGCTTTGTCGGTGCTAGTTTAAAAAGAGCACGGCTTGGTGTATCTTTGCCGGACTGATTTGTATTTTTATTTATTATTTCCGAAGAAAAAGAAATAAATAAATAATCTAAAGAAACATAATTTTACCGACAAAAGATGATAAACATAGTGGCAATTATTGTGAAAAACATTCTTAACCTGCACAAGCCTATTCAAACACACTAGATTCTGATAATTACTATGCTTATTACTTTTTTTTTAAACGTCTCTCATCTTAACATCCAAATTTTAAGCAGTTGGCTTTATAGCTTCATGGCCACAATGTCTACCACCTTTACCACCCCAAATGTATGATATACTTTATCGAAAAATGGGTTGAAAAAACCTTGGTAAATCTTTAATAGAAATAGTTAGTTTTGGTAGAAGAACATAAACCCTTCACGTTGGAAATTACAGAGTGTTTTCAGTTTAATCATGGATGCAACATTTTTTCTGATCCCTTTTTTTTTAATCAACAAATGTATTTGAATCAAGTTTCTATGAGATTTATAAAAGTATAAATATAAATCTTGAACAAACAGGTATTAATATAAAAGTATATGGATGTCATTCCATATAGGTATTCAAGGAAATAAAAATGTCTATTAGTATGCCAAGGAAGCAGCGAATAATAATAAAAAAATAACAATAGAGATGGAAGTAATACTAACGATTTATAATCAAATATTAATTAAATTATATTTGCGCGTAGGAGCAGTTTTTGAAGTAATCTGAGATAAAAACTAAAAAAAATAATAAAAGAAAACAATTTTTTTTCATTTCAATTGTTCTGAACGAACCATGTATGAAAATTGGGGCAGAATTAGTAAAATTAATAAGAAATCTTGGAAGGCACTAAAATAAAATGGAAAAATGTAAAGAATTTTAAAGCATGAAGTAGAAATTAGTTACAAGACAATAAGATCATCAAAGTGATGTTGAGTTCCTAAAAACTTACGATACATCCATCGTTAAATTTATGACATCACCTTTTGATCCACGTTAACCGCGTCATTATAACTTTTTTTGTTCTTATAAAATTTAATGTTCTGGTCATTCTCATGCATATTTCATGGTCCAAACAGCTTTTTTGTATCGCATATTATACTTGAACTTTTTATTGTAAAGTACAGGACCAAACTAAGCTTTGTTATATATAAAAAGCGAAACTAAGTTAGTAACGAAATTCCATAGTATTCAACATAGTATTACAGACAGTTCATTGTCGTTACATTATCCGCATTAACAACGAGGTTGATAAAAAACAAGTAATAAACAATACTCTTCTTTTTTAATATCTTTTCACATTATAAAATTAAAAAAAATATTATTATTGTAGTAAATGGCAATTTTTTCCCAGAAATTTCAAGGTACAAATCCGAATTACATGTAGGGAGAAAGTAAATAAGGAAAAATTTGAAAAATATATAGATATTTTTTAGTCTTAGTTACTTAGTTTTAGTAATTACGAAAAATTCAAGTATTGTATAATTTTTTTATATTTACCGTAAAAAGTTTTGCAAAGGATTGTAAGATAAGTAATGATTTTTTAAATGGAAAACCAAGTTAGTTAAACTTGTTATCCACTCCTATCAAATTAAGTATTAACTATCAACTGCTTTTGAGCAGCTAACAGTATCTATTAACAAACAGCATGTTATTTTCAAGGTCAGCTTAATTTTCATCATTTACTGCACTATAATGTTGAATTCTAAGAAATTGGCAATAGATATCTTTGTTTTAATAAAAGTATAAAAGCGGAGATATTCCTGGATGTATTTTTTTATCGCTAACTTTTTAAATCTCTGTTTTCCAAAAAAATAACTGCTGAATCACAATATTTTATATTTAAAATATTTATACCTATTAATGAATCACTCTGTATATTATTATATCGGTAAAACTAGAATGCATTGGTTTTTTATTTTATTTATTTTATTTTATTTTTATTTTATGTCTCAGATACTCTGTTTGTCTGTACGCACCTTTTCCAATTTTGAAGGATTGTTGTACATAGAAAAAACGTGTCACCAAATTGTCAGTTTTATCTACAAGCCTAAATTAAAATTTCCTGTATTGCAAAGTATCTGCTAATATACAATGTGTCCTTGGATGGAAGTTTTTCAAAACCTGCTCACTTTTTAGTCAACTTTATGGAAAATGATGAATGAGCTTGAAAAAGAATAGCATTTTTTACTAAAACGACAAATTAAAAAGCTTCTCCTTTTGAGCACTCCATCCGTGGTCATACTGTATATTATGGTATTTCTATTTGTATCATCTATTACAACGTAGTTTGTGTTAATTCCATCGAAATGACCTTCAATTTTTCAATGGGTACTGTGATTAAAAGTAAAATACGACAAAATAAAATCAAGTAAAATACTTAAATTCATTAATGTGATTTTAGCTAAATGCGAGGCATAATATTCCTTTCAATGAAGTTTATTTTATCATTTAAATTCATTTGTATTGCTTGAATTTTTATGTTTATGTACTTATTCAGTATTTTTATTGAATTCATTTCAAAATCAAATCATAAAGTCCAGCGTTGACAGAAAATTTTCAACTTATAAAATCCATGCAGCCTACCCACAATCTGTTATGCGGGTACTACCAACTTTCCATCCTCATTGTTATACAACTACCTACTTCTTTTAAAATGAAGCTCATGTACAGATTCTACTAAAATCATATTAAATGCACCAGTAATATATTTAATGAATATGTTTTTAAATCATAAATCCACTATTATTATTATCATTTAAAAAGTACACTCAGATTCTAAATCCGGTACTGATCCAGTATTGATTCGAAGCGTTGAGTGAAAAACCGCTCTCGAAGCTAGTAAATACTGAAATATAACCGTTAAATGTGAAAGTATGAATAAAAGAAGACCGTCTGAATTCGATCTCAGTTTATAAGAACAGTACAATTAAGGTACTGCTTTCATAAATAATTATGATTTCTGTATTGCTTATTGGGCATTGAAAAGTACCAACCACAAAATAATAATTCCAAAATTAAATGGTGACACATGTAGAAGATACGTGACTGTTATAAACCCGAATGGTCGATGACTCACTCGATAGGTTAAAAGCAGTACTAACAAATTTTATTGATTCTAAAAAATCTTCTTTATATGGTTGAATGGTGTTTTCTGAAATCACTGATGATTACATGAATACAGAATGTTAATTGATAAAATATCTGTATTTATATAGATATGTGCAACATCACAAAGATTCAGAATTGAGTACCCAGCACAGCAGTAGCAAAAATGCATTGTAATTTACAACGGTTAATGTTGTTATCGGTGTTAGATCTGAGAAATACACCTCAATCAAACAATAAAGGAAAAAATTAATCCTACTAGGTAGATAGATGTTCCATGATTATTTAGATCCATCACTAGTGGTCGTGCAAGCCCTACTATTGACCTGGAATCAGTTTAATTATATTTGAAAAGTCATGCCTGCTGAGAACGTAGAGGTTGTCTTCCTAAAATATAATGATAGTACATAGCAGCCTTTTTTCTTTTGGTGGCATAAGCACAGGGTCTTTGAATAAATTATTTTATAATAATCTGTTAACTTAATTCACTTAAAGCACTCAATTAAATTGCTAGACTGGATAAAAAGAACATTTTTGTCTAGATAAAAATAAAATCAAGTAAGTTGAAAACTTACTTATTGTAGTAGGTAGTTTCGTTATCATTTTGCATTAAGTACTTAATTTAAATACAAATTGATAAACTATTTTGTATTCAATAAAAAAAGTATTGGGATTTTGGTTCTTAAAAAAATTTACAATTTAATTTGCACATCTTTGTACTAATTTTTAAATTATTACATTGTTCTTATATATTTCCTACAATAATTATTAACCGTTTCATTTAACACATATTTCTATTAAACATATTTCTATTACTGCGTGAAGTAACTCGTACCCCTGTTCACAAAATAGCTGTAGTGCTAGCGGTGTGAAGTAACTTGTAACTCATTTCACAAAATAACTGTAGTTCTAGCAATGGGAAGTTACTCTTAACTCTGTTCAGAAAATAGCTTTAGTGCTAGCGGTGTGAAGTAACTTGTACTGTTCACAAAATAGCTTTAGTGCTAGCGATGTGAAGTAACTTGTAACCCTGTTCACAAAATAGCTGTAGTACTAGCGATGTGATGTAACTTGTAACTACGTTCACAAATTAGCTATAGTACTGGCGATGTGATGTAACTTGTAGCTACGTTCACAAAATAGCTATAGTACTGGCGATGAGAAGTGTCTTGAAGTTTGTTCACAAAATAGCTATAGTACCAGCGGTGTGGCGGTTACAGTAATTACCAGAGCCGATTAAACACTGTTTACGTATTAGGTGAATTTGTGAAAATTTTGCAAAAATTGCGTAAAATAGAGAGAGAGAGAGAGAGATTTCCATGTTAGTAACTATTATTATTTTAATAATTGTTTGTAATCAATCTTTTTAATTTAGTAAATTTCTACGTAATGTTTATTTATGTCATTGCATAAATAAATAAATGAACAAATTATAAACTTACGTTTTTTTTTTGTAACAGAACTGGAAAAATATAATCCACTGACCAATTTAAAAATATGTCACACAAAACACTCACACTTTTCACTAATAAATTTTGAAAATAATCGTAAAGTTCAGATTAACGTTTCAAAAAATTTCGAACAACTGCTTCGCTCGACAAAGTTGTAATAGCAACTAGTGTGTTAAGTTAAACGTAAAACGTAAAGGAAGCTTTGGATAGCGGATTTTCACGCCATTTGCACCGTTATGTTTTGGCTCGTTAGTGTTCACGACAATAAGATGCGCTTTTTATGATACATTGTTAGCTTGCACTCTGGGATTCTCTGATTTCAAAAACTTGTAAATTGGTTCGTTTGCTTGTTTTGAAAGAGCTTGCATGCAAATCATTTTTAATAATACACTTGAAACGAATATAAAGTTTATTGAGTGTAAGAATCGTTGGGTTTTAGGAAGTTTTTTCATTCCATTCATTATACAAAATAATAAGAAGGTAAATCTGGAGCTAGGAGTCTGGAAGAAGAGCAAAATTAGTCCTTTATCATTTACTGGAGGCAGGGGTGGATGGGTACAGGTTGAAAAGGGGAATTTCTCCCCTGTGCCAGTAAGATTTGTAAAATTTGGGATGAAACCAATACTTCAGACTGATGAACCCTGATGAAACTGACCCGAACCAGCGGTGGGTATTCCCAGATGCTCAGCTAAGTCATGGTTAAAAGGATGGGTAAAAGAACAACACAATAAACACTGGAAGAATACGCTCAGGCAAACATATGGGAAGAAATTCATAGAAGAACCATCAAAAAAAGTAGCGAAAGAACTGCTCTCAATGAGCAGGAACAAACTACGCTCCATAACGGGGCTACTTACGGGACACTTTCCCGCAAAGGAACACCTGAACAAAATAGAGCTTTATAACGGAGACCTTACATGCAGAAGATGCAAAAAGGGCACCGAAACAGCTCTGCGTATATTATGCAACTGTGAGACGCTGGACCACAGGAGGCTGTATGGTACACCCCAAATGACTCCAGAAGACTTCTACAACCAACCAGCAAAGAGCCTGTATGAGCTAATACAGGGAACGGATTGGCTGAATAGGCTGAAGTCGGAACACTAGGAGGATCCACAATAAGCCCAGGAGGCTGAGGTGGCGCTGGCGAAGGGACGGTTCCTTAAAAAAATACTTCAGTCTCTGAAGAAAATAGCTTTTTATTGAAAGGCGCCCTGTATAGTGTAACGAGTAATTGTCATGTAGGTAAAAGGTGCTCAAAAATTCCCAACTTAACTCTTTCTCTATTATTATTATTATTTAAAAATAATAATAATTTAATCAACGATTTCTTTTGGTGTAATGGAGCAAACAGCATTTTATTTTTGATAGAAGATCACACGGCGCGGCATACGGCATGGTCGGTCAAGGAACAAAAGCACAACAACGCTTACCGCCATGCGTGTCGCGCTAACTGAACCTCTGAACCGAAACCTGGCCAGGTAAGTTTGTATTCGTATCTCTCGCCTCACTTCTTCGATTCCTCATGGGACTATTGACAAGAATAGAGATTTATGTTTGAAATGACCGCGATTTAAAACAAAATTTTATTATAAAAGGAAGATTGATATAGGTACAAAATCACATCTGGGTTGAAATGTTTTTGACTTTTTGTCAACTCGAAAAAAAAAAGATTATACTGGGTGATTTGAGTAGCCTTTATTAAAAACCTCAAGTTGTTTTGTTTTGATTGCTTTTACGTAGAATACACTGGTTAAATTACGATATTATTATTCAATTATAAAGTCTTCTCTCTTCTCTTTATTCCATGTTTATTCTTTAATCCAGCATGTGCAAAATTCTTTTATACGACTTTCAAATTTGTGCGGAATATTTCCTTCCATCCAATTGAACTATTCCATCAATATTTTTAAATTGATGAATTTCCTGTTGGGTGACCCATTATTGAACATATATTGATGTATCTCGGTCATGTGTTAATGTTTCTCATTAACGTATATTCATCCTAAAAATAATAAGGGTGCGTCTAAAAGTAGAACACAGTAATTATTATATTGCGTGATAGCTCTGCTACATTTCCCACAGTAAAAAAGATCGTAAAAGCTCTGTTTAAAAATAATACGTTTACTACATAATTTTGTTTAATCTATAGAGTGAGTAGGTACTCACTGTTGTCCACAAATGTATTGACAACAACATAGGGAATCAACAAACTCAATCAGAATAGATAATTTCATCAGATGAGAGTATTTAATATTTCCCTCATTGTTTTCAAAATATGCTTGAAAGGGTCTACTGTATCATCAAAGAATCGTAATCTACTCCGACAGCCAAGCAGCACTAAAGGTGATAACGTAAAATCTGGTGTGGGAGTGTCGCAAGGCCCTCAACAGACTATGGCAATCAAAAGGCCGATGTAATAAGCCAAGCAGGGAGCAAAGTAGGTCATGATAGAGCCAGAACCTTCCTGTGGAATTGCTAAATGCCTTAACTAAGGAGAGCATTCGCAAATGGATAAACAACCAGGCGTTGCGCTGATGGTATGAAACCCCAGGACAAAGGCACGCTAAATTATTCGTTAAAACCACTCCTGCCAAACTGTCACACGATCTACTATGTCAAAGTCGAGAAATGAGGAGGGAATGTTGACCGGACATTGTAGGCGGAGGAAGGATATGCACGCAATTGGCCTAGCAGATGGCAGCTTATGTATGTAGGTTCTGCCAAGAAAAAGAGGAAACTGCGGAGCACATACTCTGTGAGTGCGAAGGCTTAGCCTCGGTGAAGAAAAACCGAGGGCAGAGAGCTACGCAAGGGAGGAGAATACATCAACTTTATCATCCCTTTCATACGGTAGTTTTTGTACCGTCCAAAAAAACGATACTATAATCAGTTGAAACGAAAGAGAAATATAGTAGGTACTTGCGCGAACGATACCTGGTTGGAATGGTTCTAACAGGTTCTCAGGTAAGTTGAAACGAACCTAATAAGTTATCGCTCTGAAAATGTATTGCCAACCAATGTTTAACGAACTTTATACTGGACTCTGTTGTAATTTGACTTGAGCAACGACGCCACGCTTTATAGCAGTTTCCAGAAATAGGTATACAATTTATCTAAACTTCTGTTAAATGGGAAATTGTACCAGGATTACAGAGTACCAATTTCGACGATCTCTAAATAAGTTATAGAATGGGAATGAATATCAATTTTACGTCCCTTATGGCAGTTTAATGTTATGATAATATTATTACCCTGTTAAACAATTTTATAAACAAGTTTAAATGTTATACACTTTTGTGAAAATAGCTCGTCATGTCATTAGCAAACAAAAACATTGTCAGTACATCCGCTATTAAAACGGAGCCTCCATGTTCGTACCAATTCATTCCACCAATAGCTGTTGATGATGTAATGAGTTTGAAAATGGAGTAAACTTATGACAGCTATGATTTATTCACGATAAAAAAACGATTACGTTGGAAATTGGAAATCCCAACATCAGTTATTTAAGTTTGCAGAATGATCTTGATAAACTACAAGAATGGAATTCCGATTGGTTGATGCCTCTGAACATTGATAAGTGTGTCGTGGTACACATCGGATACAATAACCCGCAAAATTCTTATTCCATCATTGGACAGACATTAAACACGGTATCATCACAAACCGACCTTGGTTTATTAGTAAACTCGAAACTTACGTGGAGTGATCATATTTCTCATATTTGTAAACGCGCGAACTCTAAACTGTTCCTAATATAAAAAACTTTCTCTAAAGCTTCTTTCGAAACATATTGCAAACTTTACAAGACCTATGTCCGACCCATACTTGAATACGCCGGGCCTTCGTGGTATCCAGATTTAGCTCGAGATCGTGAAATGCTAGAAAGAGTGCAAAGACGCGCTACCAGATTGTCTTTTGGCCGTGTTAGACCTACGTACGAAGAGAGATTAACCATGGCAAATCTTACAACATTTGAAGAAAGACGTCTCCGAGGTGACCTTATTCTTTCCTTCCGAATTTTGAAATTCAACTTCGGCGACCTTCAAGCAGTTTGCCCCCTCAATTTAGACGACCGTCTTCGTGGGCACTCCTTAAAACTGAAGAAACAGCCTTTTAGAACTCGTTATAGGCAAAACTTTTTAAGTAACAGAATTTTCGATATTTGGAATGGTCTTCCTCAGCAAATAATTAGCTCGGAAAATGTTAATAGTTTCAAAAATCTAATAGACTCCTTTATTTTCGATCTGTAGTTTTTTTAGGCTTAGTGTAGTGTCAGTTATTGTTTTATTTATATTCTGTAAATTATTATGGGCAAAATAGGACTTGATCCTCTGCCCTTATCATGTAATAATAATACATAATAATAATAATAATAATATAATTTAATTTGTCTTTTGAAGAGCCCGTATTGATAAACTGGAAAAATATATTCTAGAAGTACCTACTACAAAGTACAAAAGTCGCTACGAATCTGCACTATCAGCGGATATATGAGATTTGAGAATAGTAATAAACTAAATTTTTGGTAAATATTTAAAGAAGACATTTTATTTCAGAGATAAACAGCTGCCAACATCTTGGTGGAATGATTAAAGACAAAAGTAGTACTTTTTTTCAAAACACTGTAGTGTAGACTTGATTCATAAAAATCTTGCACGTAAGAAATAATTGTATAACGCAGTAGTGTTTTGTATGAGTTCCAGAATGACTTTATGCGATTTATAGTCGAGATATTTCCGTATAAGGATATAGAAGAATCTACACACGAATGTCTGCTGCCTGTAGAGAAAAGATTAATGTGTCTCTGGTTCCACCATTGTTCAAGAAGAAATGTCACTGTTAATTTAGAGCGTTGTATGTATTGACAATATATTGTAAACTGCAATTTTATTTTTGGTCAACCACAATTATACAAATGCGGCACTGCAGTAGACAGTACGTTGTATGGTCGCTTACTTTAGCTACGTTTCTTTGACCCTAAAATACACTTCTCCACAAGAACTCGGTTAGGTTTTACTACCCGATGAGACACAAGAATTGAAATTTACAGATTTTCTATAACATTAAGCTCTCTCTGCACCATCTATTTGCGTTGCAATTCCTTTTTTTTGCAATGGGAACATCGTTATAGAAAATGGAATTAATTTTGTTGTTTTATAAAATATTAGAAAGCGTTATTTAAAATTTTTCAAAAATGAAAGAAGGCTCAGGATGTGGAGTTTACTCGAGAGCACTAGGTCTAGAGATTGAGTGGGGAATGGGAAACAATACCAGCGTGGTTCAAACAGAACTAGCTGGTATCTCAATTGCCACAAAAGAACTAACCAGAAGAGGAATTTCTGGCAAAAACATAATAATCTGCACTGATAGTAGACAAGCCCTATTAGTCTTTAACAGACAACGTGTTATATCGAGGCTAGTACTAGAGTGCCACCAAGATTTAGCTGACGCCTCGGCAGATAACAATATTATCCTGAGGTGGGTTAAAGGGCACGACAGGAGTAAAGGAAATCGCACTGCTGATTCTTTAGCCAGGGAAGCCGCTGGACTAAAAATTCTAGGACCCAGTGACATCTACGGCCTAACGACTTCGACAATTGCGGAACTAGCCTCACTTTTCATGAATAATAATTGACCGTATACAACAAAGTACAGGCCTGACGTGAACTGTCAGTGGGATATAAACGCAAGACACATTGCCGCTTCGAAAGGTACGTCTGCATCCTATTTTGAATTGCACATTTTTGGATGATTTATTGCCCGAATTCAAGAAAATAATACAAATTTTTTGGAGAAATTACTGGCAAAATTTTCGTTCCAAATTTCGGCATAATTATTTGCTGTGTAATACGGCTTATTCAAAACAAAATTCTAAATTTTAAATTACAGTTAACTGAACAAAGTGAAGATAGTAACTTGTGTAAAATTCTCAGCAGTAAAAATTGCTCATTGATTTTAACGAACACTTTTAACGTTAAGTGTGTTTTTAATTTACTTACACTGATGGTTCTCTTTCCTGTTGGGTATTATGAGAAATGTACAGGTGTTGTACATAATTTAGCACTCGAAATGAAATCCGGCAAACGATACACGTGGTATGCGGCTCCTCCCAACTACCGGTGATTTGATATAAAGTATCGTGGTCATTGCTCTCAATAAAACAAAACAGTAATTGAATTTGGTGGTATTGTGTGTAACAATTAACTCGAAATCAACAAACAGTAAGCAATTATAATTAAGCTATGTGTGTGGTAATTGTTTAAAGAGAATGTACAGGGAATATTTCGAATATCTCGGTAGTTTTACAAGATAAGCATTGATTACGCAGTATAGTCATAATGTTACTTACTGTGACAGATTGTGCTTGCTTTTTATTGGCCATTGTCACACGTATGTATTCTTGTAAGAAGCAGAACGGTTGCGTAAAGTCCTAAAGCAAAAGTAGATGAGCATTTCGAATACATTTTGGAAGAAAAGATACAGTTAATTTTGGGTTTTGGGTTAAAACGCAGTAGGTACTATATTTTGAACTTTTTATTGAATTACTTTACAATTAAATACATTTAAATAATTTTTATTCCCAATACTGAAGGTTGATTGAAATTAGCAATCTCGGCTGCTCAGTGATTTTTCAAAACGTAGGTTAAAAATTATTACCTATTGTATATTTTGTTGTTTTTTACCTTTCAATTTACGTTTCATAACTCTAACCAATTTAGAAAAATATCTGTAATTATAGAAAAAATTAATCAAACATTGTTTGTGAAACAAAAATTAATAATGAAACATTCAATTCAAAGAAACTTGTTATGGTCAAGGGCGTAGATAGAGATTCGCACAAAATAATAAACAAAGCTATGAATAAAATGCAGTTATTTAGAATAGAAAAATCAAGCATTGCTTTTTTAGACTTTAAAACATTGTGTGAATGATATTTGTTCTGGAAAATTAATTTAAATTGTAAATTGCATTTGGTTGCACGTTTTGCAAACTAGAAGACGTGGTTTAACTGCAAGTTGAACTTGAATTTCAAGTAGGAATGTATTTAGAACTAACATTAGGTTATAGATAAATTTAAGCGTAAGGATAGGACTTGAGTAAAATATGATATAGATGAAATATTTTGTATATAATTTGAAAATCAGATACAGGAATACTAAGTACTTTAGAATCTTTATTAATTAATAATTAAACTAAAGACACTGATGGATACCTGGGTCTGCTACCGTGATTTACGGTAAAATGCTGTTTATCTTCATATCGATCAATCCATCTTTCATGAATTTCTTTAGCAGCTTCGACAGTATTTCCTAAAACAAGGAATTGATATTAGACAATATGTACATGAGAAATACACTGATCTGGTTACTTTTTTTACCGACCATAGAACTTGAAATGCATGAGCATTGCTGTGGCAATATAAGCTTCCATCTCTAAGTTATGTCAGAACTCAGCGA
>CAJUYG010000462.1:177140-187336 GCA_910591675.1 Galerucella calmariensis
AATAATAATAATAATAATAATACTTCAAATTATTATAGATCATCCACGAGCACATGACTTTGACAGGTCTGCCATATTGTTCTGGAGGACAATCGATCAGTTGAAGTGGAATTGGTGATTTGGTGAAAATTTGCCTATTCTACCAAAATCTAATTTCTTTTAAGCTTCCACATCTATATTAAATTAAGATTATTGTGTAACGCATTTCTTACCAAGACAGAAATGCTGGTCCTGTAAAATGTTCATCGATATCTTCTTGTGTGAAATTCAGTTTTTTATACACTCTCTCCCATATTGCTTCTTGGCCATTGAAAGCTAATACCAAGTTGAACGAATTTAATGCCATCCAATCGATGTGCTTCTCCCATTGCAACCAATCCCACCAAACGAAACTGTAGCTGGTAGTGCACGTATTTTGGTAATACCTAAACCTACAATAATCACATCAAATAAAGTATAAAATATGCAAAAATGTAAAGAGCCTAACTGTACATTCCGATGGGAAAAAGTTACCCAACATCCTGTATATGTTGCTGTATTTCTAATTACCATTTACTTTTACAGACATTTCTGCCTTAATCTTTCCAAAATATAGGATAATCTAACATCAAACCACCTCCTCACTTCTTAGAAATCAGACACCCTGGGACATGCCACAAGACGGTATGGTGAAAAAGTATAACTTTTCAAAGAAATTCGTAACGGAATTAAGCAACAAGAAGGAATGGGATTCAAATACCATTACCAAACTTGGAAAGAATGCCATTCATTGGTACACAGACGGCTCAAAAGCAATAGAAGGACCTGGGATAGAAGTGTTCGGCCCAGGAACCAAACACTCTGAAAGCTTGGGAAAAACCCCAAGTATCTCTCAAGCCGAAATCCACGCTATAAGAATGTGCGCCCAGTTCAATATTGATAAAGGATAAAGAAGACAAAGGATTATAATAATGTTGGATAGTTAAGCAGCCATTAAAGCACTGAGCTCTTGTGTAATCAATTCCAAAATGGTGTGGGAATGCCTAGACAAACTCAATGAACTGGGCGAGAACAATATAGTCACCTTACTATCTGAGACTCTTCTGGGTGACTACAACCTGTTTATATCAAATGAATGCATAAGTCAAAGTAAAACTGCGCTAAGAGTTTTAACAGGGATCATAACGGGACATTGTCGCCTGAATGGGCACCTGAAAAAGCTCAAAATAGGAAGAGGAATACAGATTTTGTGGCATGGAAGAAGAAACCTCCATCCACATACTTTCCAACTGCACAGCACTTCAGAATCCTAGAGCACAGCACCTGGGAAATTATTGGATAGAAGAGGAACATTTACCTAAGCTGAAGCCTGCAGACATCCTAAAATTCGTCCGGGAAATAGGACTAAAGGAACTAAGTACTAGTTTCTGAGACTCTCCTCAGAAACTTTGTAGAAGTAAGGGGGCACAATAGATCTTATAGGTATCAGTGAATATCACCTCAAAATACATACATACATACATACAACTTTTTTTTAAGCAAACAAATATTTCTGATCCGTCCATTTGACACATTGATAAATGTATTATCAGTAGTAATACCCCTAGGGTCTTGATAATACCGAGATAATTTTGTCATAGAGAATGCTGAAAGCGTGTTGCTTGATAATAGCCCAAGGCCGCAGGCCGGGGGCTATTATCTTTAAGCAGCACGCTTGAAGGATTCTCTACGACAAAATTTTGAGTATTTATCAAGACCCGAGGAGTATTAGATAAGATAATTTTTTACTTTGTAGATATCAAAAAATTGATTGTCAATTTGACGCTTAATACTTTTCAATACAAACTTTATTAGTTTTTATCAAAAATGATTCATTTTTATTTAAAACTACAGTTGTGAAAAGTACAATTGGTAAATTAATTGAATCGTTAGATGCAATACCAAATCTTTCCGACATTTTTAATCCAGTTGTCAGTTTGACGTTTAATTAATTTTTAATAAAACATAAACACCAAACTGAAAACACCACATGTAGAGTATTATCGCTGTAATACAGCGGTGATTGGATGAAATTTGACACATGACTTGAAATTAAGTAATTTGATTGGTTACTATATCCAGTAAAAAATTATCATGAATATACTTCAGACATCCTATATGGAAAACAAATATAGGACAACAATGACAAATACAAGACTCAATTAATTATAACTTCTTTCCATTAATACTGATCTCACCAAAGACATTAAATGTGATAAGCAGATAAAAGAAAGAAATAAGAAAGTATGGAAAAGTATTTTTATAAATGTATTATTCTCATTAATTATTAATCCTCTTTCATTTGAACTGATTGGGGGGCGTCCATTAATGAGATGTTCTAGGTGGGGAGGGGATCAAGCAAAATCGTTCCAAATCTCACTTAGGGGGGTGGAGGGAGGGTGGTCTTGGCGGAAAACGGTGTAAAATTGCGTGAAAAATTATTTTTAAAATATAATATGGCCAAATCTGAGAAAATAGTACTTCTGTGCGCGAGCGACAACTGCTTAGAGGGGCTAATTAAGAGCGAAGTTGAAGGAGCAGATGATTTTCACTTGGATATGTTGGTTCCAGTAGTCACTCTTGAGGCCGTGCACGAGTCTCCATGGACTGAATTGGAATAAATATTTTCACAATTTTTATTTAATATTCATTATTTAATTTTATGATTTTTATACGTTAATATTCCCAAATTCTAGTCTTTGATAGTCTTCAATAAAAGTAATGGAACAACTTTTTTTTTTCTCAATAATCCAACACAAACAGTTCAAATAGAAGTTTTGCAGAATCTCACGTGAGATTAGGGGAGGGGGGAAGGGAGTTGAGGAAAGTCTTAAGATATCTCACCAAGGGGGAGGGGGGGTCGAAAAATACTCAAAAACGCTTCACGTAGTTAATGGACGCCCCTAATACCAAATATAAAGAAGATACCTATTTATTTTATCTACTTTGACCTAAGTTTGATATAAAAAAACCTTTCACAGCTTTAATTTTCTCGCTGGAAAATGGCAAATATTTAAATAATTTCCTGGTTTCCCTAGATATTGTTAGCCTAGGACCCCAAAGATTGCGGTCTGGTTCTCAACCACTCGGTATATTATGAGTTGAAATAAAAGAACTATTAGATGTAACATAAATAATACCAGGCCTGATTGGCACTGGAAAAGTAAGTAATTCAGCAAACTAAAAAGGGTAAAATAAAAGTATTTAAATATTTGGTTTCCCAATATATCAAAAGGATTTCCTTTCAGACATACAAGCACTCAAAAAAAACAAGATCGATTGTTTACCTATCGTTCAAGGTAATGGTAACATTAGCATCGGGTAAGTCTTCCGGCAAATCCAGCTGTGAGGCCTCCCAGGAAACATGAGCGTTACAAAAATACTTTAAGTAATAGTTGAATCCTGTCGCAACTGCAACACCAGTTGTACCGACTATTTTTATTATTTTCTCATCTGTTGACACCTGCAAAACAATATACAGACATTCGTTATTAATTTTAGATAATGTATTTGTCTAATTTTAACGTACGACCTTAATACAGGATGACATAAATTGAAACGTAATGTTAGAAGGGAAAACATGTGGTTTTAAGGATGATAGAAAAGGCTGTTAAAAATAAGCATAATAAATTTAACTTGGAAACGATAAATTAACTTTTTTAAATAGTGAAATTATTTAAAACCTCGAAGAAAAGGTCGGCCATATTGTTCTGGAGTACAGCTTGAAGTTGAAACTGTACGAAAGTCGATTGTACTCTGTCCATCCAATAAATTACAATCAATAATTTTACTCACTTTAAAAGCTTCTTTATTTTCAGAGATAAACTTTGGATCAACTACTATTAGAAAATCTGCGCTTCTTGGTCCAATTAACCTATGAACTAAATCTCTTGCTGCTTGTGTTTGGACATCTGCATCAGCCTTGGGTTTAATGTGACCCAAAGTTTCTTGGAACTCTATAAAATATATAAGTAGATTAAGCTTATTATTAAGAGCAATTCAGTAAAAATTGAACATCCCGTATATATTAAATAGGTAAAGAAAAAGAAGCAATTGCTTAATAAATTTATTTTCATGGATGATGGCGCATCATTTTCGTACAGATCTTACAGCTTTCAGTATTTCCTGATCGGAACCAACGGATCAGAAAGATGGTCTCCACGTACGCCTGAAGTTAATCCTCTTGATTTTTTTATTTAGGGTAATAGAAAAAATAACAATTATAAGATTGGCATTGGTAGTTATAGGTGATGATATCCTAACTACTGTGTTTCTATTCCACAAAAAGATCTTTTAGGTCTTAGTGAATGTCACTCCAATATACAATATGTCCCCCTATAAGTTGGAAACATGTGTTTTATTATTAATTTTAGGAAAAATAAATAAAAATAATAATAAATAAAATAAAAAGTTCTAAAACATAATACAGTCATCAAATATCAAAATTTTTTAGTTGTATACGAGGTTTATAAAAAATATGAGTTTTACTCAAGGGTAAAGTACCTTTGAATTTGACAATATCGAAAAATGTTACTGAAAAAAGTTGAATATGTCGAAGCATTGGTATGAGTAAAAATTAAATTTGTTTGTTTCTAACATTGATATGATGTTAATTTTATAATTTAGTGTTTGTATGTATTTTATTATTTGCAAAATAAATTAATATGCACTTATTCCGCGTTTTAAATGCAAAATTATTAAAAAACATGGAAAACCCAAAAGATTTTCATGTGTTTCGTAATCACAAGAGATAAATGTTCATTCAAAATAGAAACATTAGTAAAAATTAAATTAATCTGAAGCTTCAATTTAAATGAATATAATCACATATTCAATCGTAGTTTTTAATTCTGATAATTCTGAACTTTTTTCAAAGGTAATACCACGAGTGCTTCAAATTTTATCGATAATTTTTTCTTTTTATTTTAGCAACACGCTTGAAGGATTCTCTACGACAAAATTTTAAGTATTTATCAAGACCCGAGGAGTATTCGATAAGATAATTTTTTACTTTGTAGCTTTCAAAAAATTGATTGCCAATCTGATGTTTAATAATTTTCAATACAAACTTTATCAATTTTAATCAAATAGTATTCATTTTTATTTGAAACTACAGTTGTGAAAAGTACAATTGGTAAATTAATTGAATCGTTAGATGCAATACATAACCTTCGCGACATTTTTAATCCAGTTGTCAGTTTGACGTTTAATTAATGTTTAATAAAAAGTAAACACCAAACTGAAAACACCACATGTATGGTATTATCGCTGTAATACAGCGGTGATTGGATGAAATTTGACACATGACTTAAAATTAAGTAATTTGATTGGTTACTATATTCAGTAAAAAATTATCAGTATAATACCGAATGATTGGCTAGAATAATGTATTGCTATTGGTTAAAACCACCAAAATGTCAGATTTTGACAAGTTAAAAAAATAATCAGTAACATTTTTCGATATTTAAAGGTTTATTAAAGGTTTATTACTTTTAAATGAAACTAATATTTTTTGACAATCCTCGTATACGACTAAAAAATTAATATTTGATGACTATATTCTAGGTTTTAGATAATATTATGAAGAATAACTTTTCTTCCTAAAATTGATAATATAGTATATTACATAACGTGTGCGGAAAGTGACATTTTTCACACGAGTGGGAAATATTGTAGCACGAGGCATGAGCCGAGTGCGACAATCACACGAGTGTGAAAAATCACTTTCGCACGAGTAATGTACAGTATTTTTCCTACGATCACGTGATAATTTCACCAAATAATGTGTAATCAACATCTGACATATTAATACACAAAATGTTACAATTAAAGTCAACAAAATTGATTTCAAAATTAATAATAAATATCAAAAGTGACAAAAATTCAAGTAGTTTAACTATATAATATAGGTAGGTTATTACCATTATTAATTGGTTGGATAATTATAGAAATTGAAAGTGAAAATATTATTTTTTATCATACTTATCATGAATACCTTTCAAGATGATTACATTTTCCTACTATTATAACAGGTGATTTGGATTAGTTGGTACAACATCGGACTTCTGACGAAGAGTACACGGGTTCGATCCTCGCCCGCGCCCTAAATTTTTTTATATCAAGAAAATGACATAATTTCACTTTTCAAATAGATCGCTTCAAATTACATAGGTAAATCTAATTAAAAATTATATATTTGACAGCTTGCCAGTGGTCAATCTTAATAAAAATTCATTTGACAGCACCATGAAATTTTTGATAAATCTCTTACTTTAAATTACATTTCTTCCGTAAATCTAAAAACCAGGTAGATCGACCCCGTATTTGTTTCAGTTGTAGCAAAGTTTAGGGTTTTTTCATTGTTAAAGGATTAGCAGATAAGCAATAACGCAATGCAGTGGTGTGTATTTTGGGAAAAAAATACGTTTTAAAATATAATATAATAAAAAATGAAAAGAAATAATTATTGGAAAACATCTATTACATTTTATTCTATATCCGACTCGGAAGAGGAAGAATCGTTGTTGACATTAATAATAATAGGGTCGATTAAATCATCACAAATATTGTCAATTTTCCACATATTTGCCTCTACTTTGATAACATGCTCGATACAGTTTGTCCAATTTTCCTTACTAACATGACTTACAGCACTCTCAAACAATTTCACAACATCGTTTATTTTAAAACTAGTATTTTTTTTCCAACTTCCCCCTTTACCTGAGCCCATATTAATTCTATGGGATTAAGTTCACAATGATAAGGGGGAAGTCGAAGAACTGATATACCACGAGAAGAAGCCATTTCTTCTACAATGTAGGTTTTGTATTTATTCTTGTTCATTTTTGCAATTCTGTAAAGTTCTTTCCTTGGTGGATCTATTGGAAACTTAATATTTTTCGAAATAAGCCTCTCCAAAAGCTCTGCTTTACGCCAACGACTTGTGGGCAATGCTTCTCGTAACCGTGAATGGTAACTTGCGTTGTCCATAACAATAACAGCCCCTTTTGGAATCAGATCCAACATTTGAACAAACCATTCCTCGAAGACATCCTCATTCATATCTTCGTAATAGTCCCCCGTGCGTTGTGAAATAAAAGTTAATAATCCACCATCAACAAAACCTTCAGAACTTCCAACATGGACAATGATAAGTCTTTTTCCTTTTCCAGATGGTGGCTGCAAACCTAACGACAAACCTTCCACGAATGCCTGCCTTCCGCTTTTAATGTTTTCATCTTGCCAAGATTTGGAAACTGTATATCCAGCATTTATACACACATATATACAAAAATATATAAAATAATTATTGTTACAGATTGGTTTGTTTTCTATTATGAATAAACTGTGTTGCCTTTCTTTATCAAACTTACTAAAATGTATGTACCTCTATCACTTTTTTTTATTAAAATTAGTACATCCCGTTACCTCTGACCTAAATCGTATATTCTTTAGCATAGCTGCAACTCATTCGTTCAATACAAAATGTACCTTACGGTATACCCTCTTAAAATATATTTTGGTACGTCTATGAAATCTACTTAAATGAATGATTTATTACTCCTCGTACTTTCTGTACAGACTATAGACAGTGCGATATATGTCACTTTCCTATGTGATCGTAGGAAAAAAAAGTTTTCCATATGATTCCAACTTGGGGGACATATTGTATATTATTTGTTACGCCACTGTCGTATTATTACCAGTAATAGAGTACGACAAACAGTTGATTATCTCAATAAAAAAATATTGAATTAATCTCCTAATGATATCATTAATTTGATTTATCGACAGTGCGTTCTCAAGTATATGTCACACAAAGAAAAAGTGATTTTTTAATTTTCTCGTAAAGCCTTCAAAAAATACTTTAGAAAAATGTATTAATAATTAGGATAAGAATGCTTTTTCAAAAATATATTTTTGTTGACATCAAAAATGGACTTTAAAATAAATAATATTCCAGTTATATATCGATAACATAAAGATGATATAAGAAAAAATAACTTACTATAAGAGCTTACTAATTTTACTATACAAACTAGCACAACACAAATGTAGAATTTCTTCATTATGTTTATTTAAATATAAACAACATTTCTTCTTAAAAAAAAGCAATACTTGAGCCGTACTGTTTAATTTAATCTGTTGTATAATATTGATTCATAACTTCCAATTGAACTCTAACACTGGCTTGTTTATTTGTCTGATAAGCTAAACTGTACCGCAGGATTGGATTAAATGAAAATTCATGCAGGCTGTATAGTTATTTGGATTAATAGACACTTAAGGCAATGAGGCAATGATGGTGTTTCTGCCGCCAGTTACAAACGCCCCCCTTCCCCTACACAAAATGAAAGAAGGTGATTGAAATTCAAAGAAAAATACGTTTCAACTCCTAAGTTTAAAAAATATATAAAATATTTATTATGAAATGCAAATAAAATTACCATATTTTCTCTACACCCGATTCCTGTAAACCCAAACGTGCGCCTTGGGATTTTTTTTGTATAGACATATAGACGTATAGACGTATAGACATATTTTCCTTGAAATATAAAATTTTCTTTGATTAAATATCCCACAAGTCATGTTTTATAACAAAATGCGTCGTAATATTAATTAAAATACCCCCCTTCTTTTCTCCCTTGGGAAGGCATAACTATAATGCAAATATCTGTATCTGTAAAGTAGGGAGGGTGTATAGGCTCACAGCACTTAGGCCACATGTGACCCATTGTACATCCTCCCGAGGTCATCCTCCTAGGTCATCGTCCATCCTGTCCTTCCCAGGAAGAAGACATCTCCTTTATATCGGCAGGTGTAGGCCAAGTCTCACCGAACACACACTTTCTCATTCACGATAACTCCGGACACTCGCATAAGACATGCCTGACAGTTTCATCTTCCTGTTCACACATCCTGCATAGAAGTGTGTCCACTAGCCCCATAGCGTGGAGGTGTTTCCTTAGTTGACAGTGGCCAGTCAAAAATCCTGTTAAACTGTTAAACGTAGGTTTTTCCTGGTCATCGCCAAATATTTATTCGACGCCAGTTTCCCAGGGTCGCCCTGGGCGATCCTGACAAGACTGCATCCTTTGATTCCATCCCATCTCTTAATGGATTGAGCATGGGTGTAACGTTTGGCTAGCTCAGCAATTGTCGAAGTCGTTAGGCCGTAGGTGTCACTGGGTTCTAAAATATTTTTAGTCCAGCCGCTTCCCTGGTTAAAGAATCGGCAATGCGATTTCCCTTTACTCCTGTCGTGCCCTTAAACCCACCTCAGGATATTATTATCTGCCGAGGCGTTAGCTAAATCTTGGTGACACTCTAGTACTAGCCCCGATATAACACATTGTATAATGCAAATAATATTGCTTTATAAATTTGGATATAAAATGCATTTATTCTTGAGTACCTACCTCAAGTTGTGACAATAAACAATAAACAAATTAGAAACTACGCTTCTTACATAAACTCTGGTAGGTAATAAAACAAGATTTTATTTCAATAATTTATTCGTATTCAACATTTTTAAATAAACAAAACTATTACATGTACAACAACTAATAATCGAGATTGACAAATATCTATTTCTTTCTGGATACCAACACCTTATCTCCCACTTTAATAATTCCTTGCTTTCTAACTTCTAAGTGGATTCCCATTATTGGTAATGCCTCTGGTCCATTACTAACTCTGTGTCTAAAACATAATACAAAAATTTGTTTCAAAGTATTTTGAATTTAATAGTTCAATAGAAATATTATGCGATTTTAAAGCGATTCACTTTTTCCAGTTTTATAAAGTTCGTAATGTTTCCTAGGTGCTTTCTTTTTCGAAAAACTTTTTCTTTTCATTGGGATACATTACTTTTAATTGTAGATCAGTTCCCTGGTATGCTAACTATCGCGTTGGAAATTAAAGCATAACCTCATTAAAGGCACCGTACACTAACTACCGACAAGTAAATTCATTTCTAATCCAGTCATTATATACATTTAAAAGTGAAAATGAACCGAGAAAGCCAAATTTTGGATATCACGTGGGGGGTGGCTAGAAAAGCTTAAGTTCAAATTGTCGACCAAAATAACCTTGTGCAATTTCCGCCATCTTGAAAAAACCCTTAAATTCAGTTTTTTCATCATAACTCGGTTCCCCGTTGAGATACGAAATTTTTT
>CAJUYG010000463.1:7701-63907 GCA_910591675.1 Galerucella calmariensis
GGGGAACTCAAACAGGGTGGGAAAGGCTACCCCATCCGTGTTCAGTTCGTGTTTTATATTTATGTTGTATAGATTTTTTAAATTTATTAATCAATTGTTGAAATGAGCAAAAAGTCATTAATATTTTTTCTTTTTAATAGCAAAGCTTAAACACTAAATATTTTGTAATATTTGCTAAAACAAAATTACGGAATTATTTTTATAATAAGAATATTATATAAACAAGTACATTAAGCAAGAAAACACAAAAATTCAATTCTATAGCTAACCAAAGGGGAATTGGTCAGTTCCTTTTGAACGAATTTACTAAAAATTTTTTTCATCATCCATGTAGTCAATTTCCTTTCAAATATTATGCAAGTCTTTATACCAGAGTCCGTATATATTTTACTCTCAAATCTATATTGAAAGATTTGAAAGACAATAGATTAAATTTAACACATAAACCAAACTCCAAACTTGGTATTTTACAACATTCATCAAATTTTTTAATAAAGGTATCCTGCAGCTGCTTCTCTTTTTACTGTTTTAACCTTGTCAATCCAAAAAATACGCGTTATTTGAAGATCAAAATTTAAGATTCAGTGGCTCTATTATTCTGGTGGCTAATGAGTATATTTGATTGAATTTGTGATAAATATCTGCTAGATTATCAATAAGAATCAAAAAATTACTAAAATGCTGGATAAAAACTGTGATTTGATTCATTTTAAAAATTCAAGTTTATTTTTTACTCACCTTTTCAAAATCATATCCCGAACATTTTTCGAAATAATTAACACTTAAAAATAAACATTTGTGATAAAGAATCCTATTAATTTAAATATATATTTCTCTAATTACCACTGTATATCTTGAAATAAAATAAGCTTTTCGAACTTCTCTGGTATCTACCGGTCTCGTTATTGACAACAAAAGTGAGTCATAAACATAATTTATGAGAGGGGCGTCCGTTTGGGACAGCAACTTGAATCAAACCGCCCTGAAGTGAAACATCTTATATTTTTATTCTGCAATCTTTGGTACTAATGAAAAATGCAACAATTCTTAAGTTTATAAAAGGAAACTTGCGGTGGCGTTTATCATTTTGAATATAAAATTATGTGCTAATAAATTGTAAAATATTTTGTCAAATTTGATTTGAGTACAGTACAACTTTGTAATGTCCGATAAAAATCTGGTTGTAAAAGGATTATTCCAATACTCTATAATATGTACTTTTTGAGATAAATTATAGACTTTTTTTTGCAAGTACAGGGGTAGGTAGGGTAGGATATCAAATGAACTGAATGTTGATATATGACAGATCATGCTTGTAAAGAGATATGTCACAAAGTAGTATCTTAATAGGATCAAATTTTGACGTGAATATTTGTGGATATACAGGGGTATCAAAAATCAACAAAAAACAAGGCATATTTCATTTGACCTTTCAGCTCCGCCTGCGGACCTCTAGTCAAGTTACTTAGTTAACCAAAAACTTTTAGGCTGGAAACATTATAATAATCAAGAAAACGTTTAAAATATTTTAAAGTAATTTTTCTACCTATTTGTTATTGATAGTTAATGACCAGTAATATCGTAATCTTACTAGAAGGGAATTTTTCAAAAATCATTAACGAAGTAATAGAAAAAAACAAAAACCAAATTTTAGACTGGAAACGTTAAGTTAAATCAAGAAAACAAATAAAATATATTAGAAAATAGGAAATTTTGTTACTCAAGTTTTTGATATTTAACGAGCAGTAATTGCTTAAACCTGTCATTACTTGAAATATATAAAATCTATGATCAAAGAGTTAGTTCAGTATCAAACGCTTTAGTTTTACCTTCAGTAGGTACCAGCAGTCAACCACTTGAGTTATATCAGTTTTCGTGCGAAATTTGTAAAGTGAGTTTCTTCCTATTCTTTCACATTCAGTTACTTTTTAAAATATTAAAATGTGTTTGCTTTAAATATTTTATTGTTTAGTGATATTGTTCTATTATTTTTTCTACAATTACATTTATTTCTTATAGATGGATCTAAAAAAGCTGAATCAACACCATGTTTTTATAGAGAAAAAAAAGTCGAATTGAACGAGCTTATATTTAATGTACCGCAAAAAATTGTGAAAGCTAAAAGTAAAATCACGATGTGCTTTGGGGATTCTAAGCTGTTGGAGTAAGAAGATTCCGTTAATTGTGTGTGACGGCTCAATGTTTAGAAGCCATTCCCGATTTTGAAGGTATACAAACGATCCATTAACGTAGGAGTATAAGTCCTCATGGTTATCATTAGGAGACGCGATTGGAAAATAAAACTGTAATTTCTTAACATTTCTTATTGAAATACTCTGAATCTAAATCATTTATAACTTCATCTTTGAAAAAATAAATAAAATCTCGTAGTAGAAAAAAGACTTTCAGGCGGTGAACTCTCGCAGAAGGCCTACTATATAAAGATCACTTCGGTAATATTTTGCGAAAATGTTTTAATAATATTCACTACATTTTTATAATAATACAGATAAAAAGTTATGGATATTATGGATGTTTAAATAAGGTTCATTGAATTTTTAATATAGGCATCTATTTCCAGCTTTAGTAAAAACATAGATTTACTATTTTCAAATTCTTTCTTATGCCCATTCAAAAGCTTTTAATACACTTTAAGGGGAATCTATCGGCAGCGATTTGACAAAATATCGAAGTATTTTTGGCAAAGAATTTTGAGGTAATGGATGTATTGAAAATTAAGAAAAAAATATATCATGTAGATTAATTTTGAACTTAGAGTTCTCATCGAATAAAAACTTTAAAATGCTAACCAAATTTTGTTGAAAAAAATACGAATCATGAGGTAATTACACATATTAAGCAAAGTTTGAGCCCTTGTAAAGAATTAAATATGGATTAAATGGAAAAACTAATGGATAAGAAGTCTAATTTGAAGCTTTATGAATACTATATAAAAATCTCAGAATCCTCAAATTACTTATGACCGTACAATTCCTTATTGAAATTCGGTTGCTACCACTAAAATATCGGATAAAAATCCATCTCTTGCTTTTCTATCCTTCTATGACCGACATTGTCTCTCTGCTTCGGTAGTCGCGTGCCGTTCCATTGTTGATACAACGCTCGCCGGTCTCCCAGTTCAGTACTGACGAAGCTTATAGAGTAGTACGTGAACCAAAATCCGCTTGGACCACTTGGCTACCTACATGTTGCGCAGCTTTCATATTTCTAATAAAATTTTCGTTATGTGAACTTAAACGTGAGGACGTAGGGAAACAAAAAAATATACAAAGCATAATTGTGCAAGGTCGAATTTGGTAGATGCCCCTTAATGAAAGATAAATCGAATAAATTGAAAGAAGACTCACTCACACTGCTAGAATAAGGTGTTCTCTCACACTAATATAGACATAATACCTATAAAATATCCGCAAGTGATCTATTTTATAAGTATGACTAGCACTTGATATAAATATTTTTTTATCAGTTTATATGTTGATAATATGAATCTTACAGTTACAAAAGATAACTAAAATCATTGTCACGTCTTTATTAGAAGTAATTTGACAATAATAATCCAAACTAAATATAATTCTTGCAATATATAGATAGAGGCTGAATATGTGCAATAAAATATTATATTAGCAAATGAAAAAAAGATAAACCTCACTATTTTGAGTAATACCTAGGTATCGAGTTTAAGTAGACGTCTGTGGAATTTTTCAGTATTGATTATTTCTCAATTCTTTTGAAATAAGATAATAATTTAATACTGTATGAAATTATTGTTGAACATGGAAAATACAGGGTGTTTCTAAATTCATGCTACAAAATTCAGGAGATGATTGCTCGTATGAAATTAAGATGGGTCTTTCCCATAACAAAATTTCCTCAGCCCACCTCTTTCTTAGATATCACCCTTAAAAAGTGTGACTAAAATTGAGTTTTTATTTTTTTTCCAAAAATTCAGTAAAGCTAGAAACTTGAAATTCTGTAATTTCCGTGCACTCACAAAGGACTAACCACGGGTATTTTTTCAATATTCCTGTTACATTATAAGAGGAAAAAAAAACCCTTATTTTATTACATAACATAACTTTTTTTCGAGATGAAGTTTTATGAAATAAAAGTTAACTTGAAATCCTTGTTTTATTTAAAAAAAAATCTTATTCTTAAATTTTTTTCCCAAAGCCAATGGCTGCAGAGAAAAAAATAAACACCATAATATACAGGGTGGGGCACTATGAACGAACTATTCTCTGGCGTCTTAACGGCAAATATAATTAGAAAAAATAAGACGTAGAATTAAGTAGATTACTTAGGACTATAATTTAAAAATATTTTGGAATATACAGGGTGCTCCAAAAAAAGCGTGCCGTATCAAAGTTAGGTTCCTTTAAATGGAACACCCTATATTTTATCACATTTTTGAATTGTACTATTAAAAAGAATGTAAGTTCATTAACATTTCCCTATACCTATCTAGTTCAGTTTCCAGGATAAATCGATTTTACATAATTTGTAGACCCTCCGAAAAAATACAATAACTTCAAAATAAAAACGAATAACCACATTTGCTTTACACCATCTCACTAGAAGCTTTCAACATTCTGTTTCCAATATTTACCGGTATGCTATCATATACAGGGTGTTTTTAATATACTACACTAACTTCTACACTAACCATTTAATACATACATTTCTGGCTTAATTTAAATAGAACACCCTGTATCTGTTGGGTCTGTTAAACGTGGGAATTTATTACCTTTCAGTTGGTATTAGGGTTGCCTATATCTAACTCTGATAGTTTTCGAGAAATTTTAAATTTGTTGTTTAATATTCAATTATTTGCTGACATCCAGTTACCTATGACATGATACTCCGATGGAAGGTTTTTAAAAATTTAAAATTTGTTATTTTGACAGTTAGTGCTTTGTTGTATGATTTATTTTCGATAAATTGAAGGTCTCTTAAATCAGAATTTTATTAAGGGTACTCAATCATTAACTTTGCAATAAGATTAGTAAAAAAACTTCGTAAATTTTTACGTAACCAACTACCCGAACTTTTAGATGACGTTCCACTAGCTACAGGACAAAAAATGTGGCTGCAGTTATATGGTGCGTCTGTTGGTTACAGAGTAATTGTCCGGGGTTACCTAAGCAATATTTTTCCACAAAAATGGATTGGGCGAGGGGGTCCTTATCTTTGGCCGGCAAAGTTCCCATGCTTGACGCCATTAGACTATTTTCTTTGGGGTTACATAAAAAGTATTGTCTACAATACAGAGCCAACCACTCCTGAGAACATGAAGGATAGGATAAGGATAAGCTTTTCAAACAGTAACACCAGAAATGTTAAAGAAAGTGAACAATAACTTTTTTTCAAAAAGGGTTCAAATTTGTATCCAACAAGATGGGCGTCACTTTGAAGACCTTCTTTGAATTTTTTGTACCTAATTTTTTTTCATAATTTTAAAGCTTATTGTATCTATATGCCCAAAAATAGTGTACTTACCCTTAATAAAATTCTGATTTAAGAGACTATTAATTTATCAATAATAAATCATACAACAAAGCACTAACTGTCAAAATAACAAATTTTTTATTCTTGAAAACTTTCCATCGGAGTATCATGTCATAGGTAACTAGATGTCAGCAAATAATTGAATATTAAAAAACAAATTTGAAATTTCTCGAGAACTATCGGAGCTAGATATAGGCAACCCTAATATTAACTGGAAGGAAATAAATTCCCACGTTTAACAGACCCAACAGATACAGGGTGTTCCATTTAAATTAAGCCAGAAATTTATGTATTAAATGGTTAGTGTTATACTGTCGTATTAAAAACACCCTGTATATGATAGCATACCAGTAAATATTGGAAACAGAATGTTAAAAGCTTCTAGTGAGATGGTGTAAAGCAAATGTGGTTATTCGTTTTTATTTTGAAGTTATTGTATTTTTTCGGAGGGTCTACAAATTATGTAAAATCGATTTATCCTGAAAACTGAACTAGATAGGTATAGGGAAATGTTAATGAACTTACATTATTTTTAAATAGTACAATTCAAAAATGTGATAAAATACAGGGTGTTCCATTTAAAGGAACCTAACTTTGATACGGCACGCTTTTTGGAGCACCCTGTATATTCCAAAATATTTTTATATTATAGTCCTAAGTAATCTACTTAATTCCACGTCTTATTTTTTCTAATTTTAGTTGCCGTTAACACACCAGAGAATAGTTCGTTCATAGTGCCCCACCCTGTATAATTTTTTCAATAAACTGAGTGGAAAACAGTAAAGAAGTAAAATGTGATACGTTTCATAATAAATACAATTACAGAATTTCAAGTTTCTAGCTTTACTAAAATTTTAGGAAAAAAATAAAAACTTTGTTCCAGTCTCCCCCTTTTAAGGGTGATATCTCAGAAAATCTGAGGAAATTTTGTTAATTTCATACGAGCAATCACCTCCTTAATCTTGTCGCATGCATTTAGAAGCACCCTGTATTTTTCATTAAAGTGGAATTAATTAGAAACAGATAGTTTCATTTAAAAACTAAAACACATGTTATTTTCAATCAGTGCCATTCAAAAGCTTTTAATACACTTTGATGAAAGATAAATAATCGAAACGTAAAATAAATTGAAAGAAGACTCACTCACACTGCTAGAATAAGGTGTTCTCTCGCACTAATATCGACATATTATTATATAAAATATCCGCAAGTGATTTATTTTATAAGTATGACTAGCACTTGAAATCAATCTTTTTTTATCAGTTTATAATAATAATTTAAATTGTATAGTTACAAAAGATAACTAAAATCATTGTCAGGTCTTTTTTGAAAGTAAGTAATTTGACAATAATAATCCAAACTAAATATAATAATTATTACAATGTAGATAGAGGCTGAATGTGTGCAATAAAATTTATTAGCAAATGAAATAAAAATGAACCTTACTTTTTTGAGTAATAAAGTATTAACTTTACGTAGACGTTTGTGGAATTTTTCAGTATTGATTATTTCTTTATTTCTAAATTCTTTTAAAATAGATAATAATTTAATATCGTTATGGATAATTTTTTTTCATTTTAAGTTAGTCGCATCAACCATGTGGGTTATTATAGCGACTCTGTACGCTTACAATTTATGAATTAATTGGATTTCGCATTACTTTACTATCATTCCCTACTAAAATTTTGAGGTTCCGAGGTAGATTATTGTTTTGTCTCTGTAATTTGTACTTAGCGCAGTCAATTAGAAAATATTTAACTGTTATGTCACATCTGCACAGATCACTTTTAGGTGATTCCGTTCTCCCTAACAGGTCTGATGGATTAATCTGGTGTGAGGTGTGACCTATTCTTAGTCTCGTTAGTAAAACTTGGTAAGTATCATTTTCCACGGTTTCAGTTTCCGTGCTCCCTCATAGAAAGGAAGGTCTGATCTTTTTTGTTTCTGATATAGGTTGGGATATTAACTAGTATGTACATTTTCTTAGGTTGGATGTTCAACTTTTCCCAGGATAGAAGAAGAATATGTTAAAGTCTGCATCTGCAGTCTTCTAAGTGATAGTGACGGTTCACCTAATTCAGCATAAAAGCTTTCAATTGGCGAGGTTCGGAACGCACCTGATATAATTCTTAGAGCATGATTGTGAATGGTGTCCAAGCTCTTTAATATGTAATTTTTGTTAGAGGCATACCCATGGACCCATAATCTATTTTCGTTATTATAAGGTTTTTGTACAAAAGATGTAATGTCTTCTGGTCTGAGCCCCAGCTTCTGTTTGCAAGCACTTTTAGAATATTTATACCATTTTGACAGGAGAGCTCTTGTGCTCATTCCATCAAAAATTATGCCTAGAAATTTTGCATGATTGACTAATCGTAGTTGTTAATCGTGGAAACTGACATGAGGGGTTTGGTAGAGATGGATAAAATGATTGTTAAATATGTGACTATGATAATTTAATTTATAAGTGTTCTTATGCTGTTTGATTTTTGTTGGAATCTCTTTTGTTCTTGGTTTGTTGATTATTATTCTTCTCAACAAATAATAAGTTATAAATAATATACTCAGTAAACACAGAATATCCTATATGGATATCCATATAATGTCCACGATTGGTCCATATGGACATGGATACAGAATTGGATGTCCATTTACCACTGGTACAATGGATATCCGTTTGGGGATTTCACTGGATCTTCAGCTTTCGTTCACCAATGGACGTGAAGATTTATTTGAATGATGGACGTCCATTGTTCATCCTTTGGTCGAATCCAAATATACCTACACTCATTGAAAATGTACTTTACGTCGGTTTATTTATCATATTCAGTGAATAACAATATTTCTACAAGGTATGTCCATTCTTAGTACGATAGATAGTCCATGGGATGTCCAATCCGATCCGAAGGGTGTCCAATGTGGATATTCATACATAAAAGAACCATCAGAAAAAGTAGCAGAACTGCTCTCAATGAGCAGGAACAAACTACGCACCATAGCGGGGCTACTTACGGGACGCTTTTCCACAAAGGAACTCCTAAACAAAATAGGTCTGTATAACGGAGACCTTACAAGCAGAAGATGTAAAAAGGATACCGAAACAGCTCTGCATATACTATGCTACTATGCAACTGTGAGACGCTGGACCACAGGAGGCATAAACTGTATGGTAGACCCCAAATGACTCTGACTGTAGTCAGAACACTAGGAGGGAGTATCCACAATAAGCCCAGGAGGCTGAGGTGGTGCTGGTGCCTTAAAAAATATAGGTCGAATAAATATGCTGAATTTGAAAAAGTTATTGAAAAATCAAAATACCCATTTTTCTGACAGCATAGCTTAAGAAATATAGAGTTTAGTGCAAAATGTGTTGGTCCAGTATTTGTCATTCGCTTCACACACATTGCTTATTTGATAGCAAAATTCGTGGCCGAGGCGCCAATAGTTAGAGGTTTTGTTTGCTTATCAGGAATATCTGCGTCGCCTGAGAGAATATAATATATTGTTTTGTATTTCTAATTATAGAATGTCTATGTTTATTTGAAAGATTATAATTTTTTTAATATCTTGGTATTTTTCACCATTAAAACCTGGCTGGCTAAAGAATAAACTTTTAGATTTCAAATTTTATTTGTATTTTTTGTAATGTTCTACTTTTTGTTCTCAGACGGGTAAATGGGGTTATATAATAGTGAAGTATAATTAAAAGTATGAAATATTCTCATGTGTGGTGGGCCTTTGCGCCTTTGCACGCGGGTGGCCGACACCCTAGGATCAGCGCTAAAAATGGACAACGTTGAATTAAGGCATGAAGTCATAATAAATTGTTACTATTCCTGATTCTAAAAAAGAAATTTACGAAAATTAACGAATATTTACAGTGACTAAAGCTGACGATTAGAAGGTTTGTTATTTCAAAATAGTTTAAAATTACATAGTTGTATAATATCCCACATGACGGAATTTTAATCCTCGTTTCTTCATGCGATATCAAAATAGAAAGTGCTTAAACCAGACTCGTATAGGTACTTACCCTTTTGATGCCTTTTGGTCAATACCTATAGTAAGTTTATAACAATAATATTCAAACAAAAGACTATAAATTCCCTTAAAGTAACCGTTATTGCATCACAATGTTATGTGAATTAACGAAATATGCAGTAATAATTCCAGTTGAAAACAAAGAAGCGAACACGATAGCTCGTGGAATTTTTGAAAATTTCATATCAAGTTACGGGTTGATGAAACAGATTAGGACAGATTGGCACAGAATATAAAAATGTTAAATATTAGTCATAATTATTCAACAGCATATCATCATCAATCTATAGGAGGTTGTGAGAAATTACATAGAACGCTTAATGAGTAGTATGTTAGACATTTTATAAATGAAAGTGAGAATGACTGGGACGAATGGTGCAAATTATTTGCTTATTGTTATAATACGACTCCAAACTCTTATCATGGTTATTCGCCATTTGAATTATTGTTTGGTAGACGTGCTAACTTACCCGAGAATCTCACGAACGACATTGAGCCATGCTATAATATTGATGAATATCAGAATGAGTTAAAATATAAACTTCAGGTAGCTCATCAGAGAGCAGAGAAATATTTATTCAAATATAAGCTGAGTAGACAAAGTCAAAATAGTACGGTAGCTAATCCAGTTGATTTTAAAATAGGTGAACAATTAGTGATAGTAAATAAATGTGATAGTAAATAATGGACATCCATTAATTTATAAATATATGTAACCGTAGGTTAATGACATTATTTAATAATCATTTTTCATCTATTTTTAGGAGATTTGTAAATTCATTTCATTAGGGGGAAAGGAAGTTCAACGGAATTTATTCTTTTTGTAAAAGGGGAAGGGATGATGCCATTTGGTCAATATAGTAAGTTAACAATAATATTTAAACAAAAGACATAAATTCCCTTGAAGCTTATTTCAATAAATCATAAGAATAGAAGTAGGAAGGTTGCACGTACGAAGTCAAGTTCAGAGCGTGAAATAAACATAAATAGTATTATTTATATTTACTTATGATGAACATGACTTGTCGTATAAATATGCAAACGATAGTTTTTCAACAATTACTATTAATATTAGGGTTAATGTTAATGTTAGAATGTGAATATTACAATTCATAAGTAATGAGTAGTATAATGTATAGTAGTAAGTTTAAGTAATAAATAGAACGTATCCCAGTGCTACAGGTAGTTGCTTTATTCCTGTAAGATGACCCTCCGAGTGACCAGCAACACCACCTATTCAGAGGCCCTTCCACACCTATAATCTACCAAAGTATCCATCGACAATACATTCATTACACCCTGGTTTGGTCTCAAAAAGGACAACTTTGTTGGTCTGTCATTACTTAGCATGTAGCGAATTTGTGAAATAAAATAAATTTCTTTTTTCAATGTTAATTTTTTGTAATAAATCTGAAAAATATTTCCGAAACAGTTGAACATAGGACAATATAACTACATAAATTAAGTCTAGCACTTGGTATACAAGGGGTTGCATTTAAAATAAGAAAGTTGGTATTGGCCACTGTAACATGAAACACCCTAAATATTTTTGAGAAAAATATGCGCATTAGAAATACAAATAGACGTGTTCAAGCATTTTTTCCAACACGGACTCATTTATTCGTTACCGCGAATTTATTCCGTTTGGCTGTTTCACACTGTATATGAAATATTCCAGGTCTTACCAGTCTTAGGTTTTTTCCAATTGGTGATAGAACCGTTCTAGGCATCGATCACGCAAATGCTGTATTTCTTTCTCATTCCAACCTTCATGTGACCCGGGGTACAATAACACGATTTCTTGTTTGGCCATAAAATTTGCGGAACTGAGATACGCATATGGTTGAGAAACTTCATTTTTTGCAGTTGAACGTTAAAATATTTTCATTGATATTCGAATTTTCAGTGTTGCAGACAAATTTCATATAGAAATATATTCCTTGATAACGGTTAACGATACCGAAATGTTGAAATAAAAATAGAAAAAAATATTATGGTGTTATTCCGTTACTGGTGGTGGTGCAGATCAGCAAAAAGTCTATAATATTTGAAAATTTTACTGATAATTTATTAGGCCACTAGAACTTGCACAATCTCTTTTTATCCACTTAAACTTTGACTCTGTCACATCTTAAACTTTGGCAATCTCTTATTGTTTAAGCACTTAAACTTTGATATTCTCTCACAATTGAACAACAAACTTTGACTATCTCTTACAATTAAACCACTTAAACATCGAGAGAATACTTTTATAACATATTCAATCATTCACATACCTACATTGACATATATAGGGTTTTATAATTAATCATTTGATATATTATGTACTTAATTTGGAATGGAATTTTATCGATTTAAACAAAGTGTAACGCCAACATTGTGCATAATACCAGGTAGGGAAGAATGGAAGAAAGTTGTACCCATACAGACTGAGGCAACCTGATATATACGGACGGCTACAAGACATAATTAAGTGTAGGTGCAAAACAAAGGATAGCTATTCCAATAAGCCTATTTAAGGACGTCACAACTTTCCAAGCGGATGTGACGGCGATTCAACATTGCGTTGAAGAAATTATAAAAGGCAGGAAAGGACACTCCATTCAGTTGCCATCTTCACCTATAGTCAAGAAGAACTAAAGGCACTTGATTCCATAGAAATGAATTATAAGCTAGGGTTGAAATAATACCCTTCTTGGTGTGCGTAATCGATTGTAACGTATATCCGGGTTTTCGGCATGTCGTTTATTTTATTTGAATATTTTGACATAAAGTTAACCTTAAATTTGATAAATAAAATCATCAGGATCGTATTCAGCCAAATTAGAAAAGGCTTTTTCTAACTGGAAATACTTGAAAACTTTCAAAATACTGATGTTTTTTCGTGTATTCATGCATATTTTTGTATTATTTAAGTAAATAAATCAATAAGATTGCGTTATGCAGCTTTTAAGATGGGGTTTAGTAAAGACGCATATCAAAGTAATGCTTTATTAACAGGATTAGATTTAAACACGCTATCACATCGTAGATCTGTTGGTTCTTTAACTTTTTTACATGCATGAATTAATGGTGCAATTAATTGTCCTGATTTATTAGCACTCATCAACTTCAATGTTAATGGTAGAAGAACTAGAAATAGTGAAATATTTAATATTCCATTTGATCCTACGGACTATGGACAAAATGAATCCATCACGAGAGGTCTCAGAATTGCCAATGACATTAATTATTTTAGTATAGAACTTTTTAATACCTCAATTCTTACTTTTAAAAAACAGACCAAAATCTTAAATTGTTAACTTCCAATTTTAATTTTCATCATGGGTAATTTAAATTGTAATATTTTGTTTCTTAACAGAGACGGAAATACTGGAAGAATTTTCGGAAGACGAAGAATTAGAAATAGAGCAAATACCAGAACCAACGCTAGAGGAAATAAAAGAAATCATTAGTAAAAGCAAAAACGGGAAAGCACCAGGAAGCGACGGAATAAATATTGAATTAATTAAACATGGAGGAGAAAAACTGACAGAACAGATATACGAATTAGTAAGATGTATATGGAGGGATGAAAAGATGCCGGTAGAGTGGAGATCAGGTCAAATAGTAACAATACATAAAAAAGGGGATCAACGAAATTGCACTAACTATAGAGGAATTACGCTACTCAACACGACCTATAAAATACTGTCTACACTTATCCAAAAGAGACTGGCAAGCAGTATAGGCACAATATTGGGACAATATCAATACGGATTTAATAAAGGCAAATCAACCATAGACGCAGTTCATATCCTGAAGCAAATATTGGAAAAAACTCACGAACATCAAATCGGAATAGAGATGCTATTTATTGATTTTGAACAAGCCTTTGATTCAATAAATAGACAACAACTAATGAGAGCACTTCAAACTATGGAGATAAACAAAAAACTGAGAAAATTAATCTGGATTACTATGAAACAATCAACAGCTACGGTAAAAACACAAAAAGATGAAACGGACATATTCGAGATTAACAAAGGAGTCAGACAAGGAGATTCTCTGTCAACAACTCTATTTAATCTGGCGCTGGAATATGTAGTCAGAAACGTAGACAAAGGAAACCTAAGGACAAGGGGTGGACAATTGATAGCTTATGCGGATGATTTAGTCTTGGTAGCAAAAAACAGAAAAATTATGAAAAAAATGTTTCAAGAAATTGTGGAAGAAGGTAAAAAAATGGGTCTTAAAATAAATGAAACAAAAACAAAAATAATGACTGTGAACAAACACCTAATGAACAATAATAATAGCATCGGTGACTTCAAATTTGAAGAAGTTGATAAAATAAAATATTTAGGAGTTACAATAACCAACAATAGGGATGGAGAAATGGAAATTAAGGAGAAAATAATGGCAGCAAACAGAGTCTTCCAGGCGAATAAAAATTTATTAAGAAGTAAATTTCTAGGCAAAAATACTAAAATGAAAATTTATAAAACAATAATTAGACCAACAATAACGTATGGAGCTGAAGTTATGATAATGACAAAGAAACAACAAGAAGACCTGAAAATCTTTGAACGAAAAATACTAAGAGTCATATTGGGACCCAAGAAAATAACTCAAAATGAATATAGAAAAAGAACAAATGAAGAACTGAAAAAAGAAATCCAGAGGGACATCATAAGTGTAATAAAAGAGCAAAGGTTAAAGTGGTTGGGACACGTGTGGAGAGCAGGCCCAAACAGCACAATTTATGCGATGACTGAGTGGAAGCCAAGTGGCAAAAGAAAAAGAGGGAGGCCAAAATCAACGTGGCTACAGGAGGTTGAAGATGACATAAACTGTCTAGGTATCCGAAACTGGAAGGCGAAAACAACCGACAGGAAACAGTGGAGGAACTTAATTAAACTGATTTGAAAACTTGGAAATGGGGCCCGATCCCCCCCAAAAAATCTGGATCTAAAAAGCCGCTCCGGCGACTAAACCCCTCTTGGGGTAGATAGTCACTATATATATATATATATTTTGTTTCATATTTTAAATTGTATTTCATTGATTTCCTGTTATATTTTGTGCATTTTTTAGTATTGTATTTTTATTATTGCATTTGTATTCGCCCACTTTTAATCTAATTTTGTATTAAAATGGTATGACCGTTAAATAAATAAATTAATATTCATTTTTCATAAATAATAATTGACCGTAAACAACAAAGAATAGATCTGTCGAGAACTGTCAGTGTGACAGTAGAAAAAGACGTAAGACACATCGCCGCTATTGGGCGGAGTAGAATTCGATGAGACCTCTGGCGGAGAAAATTGTAACTAACGGCAACGAGTAAAATAATTCGTTTTGCATTGTTTTTGTATTATATTCATGTCAACGTAATTACCGTGAATTCGTACTTTATTTGTTTAATTTTGTGTCAGTGACAAGTTTAAAACTGTGTTTTTCTATTTAACTCAACTCTCATCATTTCTGAGGTGATATTCTTATATAATCAGATATATTATGGAAGAGGTTATGTTATTCTATTTTTTGTTTTCATTGCAGATCAAAGAGAAAATAAGTCGGTTTTAAAGATTAAAAAGGTAGAACGTGTCGCGGGACACACAGTAGAAACTTTAGTTCCTTTTAAGCAAAAGTTATGTAGTACATCTGACGTTATAGATAAACAATTTGCATATTCTTTGGTGGTTGAGTAGTAAGCACACCAGACTCTCACGCAGTAGACCCGGGTTCGATTCCCCGCGAGGAATTTTTTTTATTGTTAATTTTATTTTTAAATAATCATTCTGCTTGATATTAATAACGACAACAGGTAGACGTTTGAAATATTTAGCAGAATATTCATTATTATAGATAATGGTACGGTACCCTTCATGAGGGAGTCCGACTGGCAAGATCTACTTATAACAGCATCGTATATTTAAAAGAGGAAACCGTAGCACTATACAAATTGGACATTCAAGAACTGTACGTTTACCACAAAATTTGTGGAAACATAAAATTGAATTGTTAAATTTTTAATTTGAAGTTATGTTACAGCTTATAGAAATTTTTATTTTCTAGATTTTTTCCTAAGTGGGTCGTAGAAAAAATATGCTGCTCGACTCGTGTGGATTGTCCATATCGCACTTGAACGATTGAGCACTCCGCCTACGGCGTCGTGCTCCATCTTCGTCCTCGTGCGATATGGCCATCATATCCACACTAGTTGCACAAACTACAATTTCTTTTAAAATATGCCCTTTTACATTTAAAAACTACCTGCCAAATGTCAAATCAATTTATCCATCCATTTTAAAGTTATCGAATTAAAACATTCAAGTTTTCAAAATTTCAACACCCTGTATTTCGAAAATTATGGAAATTATAGTAAAAATTTATCCGAACAAATTCAAGTAGATCACCAGCACTGCGAATACCAGCTTTGCATAGAATTTCAATATAGCATCGGTGGTTCAGTGGTTAGAATGCTCGCATTGCATGCGGGCGGCCCGGGTTCGAATCCCGGCAGGAGCATATTTATTATTATGAATCGCTGCTTCGTAAACGAGAGAGAGACGAAGGAGGCACAAGCACGCAAGCAAGGCACATAACGAAGCAACGTAACATAACGTAGCGTAACGTAACGCGTAACGGTCAGATCTTTTGCGTCGCGACCCCTGGTCGCTCAAACATAACCTGGCGTAAAGAACTAAAGTTCCAAAAATATTACTCAATACAAACCTACCTTCCCTGCAAGTTTTGTAGATATAATTATATCAAAAATTGAATGAAAACACGAAATCAGACCTAAAACTAAACAGTTAATTGAACGCTGTTGTACTTTTCACAAATATTAACCATACCAAAAATAAAAATATTAGGAGTCAAAATTTATTTTAACAACACAAAATACTAAAGCACAATCAAAGAAAAAGCAAAAGTTTTACAAAACACACGCTGAAAATAACTAAAACAGCAAAATAAAACCACTTAAATGTCAAAGGGCTTATACGGTAGTTGATTTGTTTTACTCGTTGCCAAGATGACATTGACATTTCAGAGCGCCATCTATCGAATTCTACTTTTCCCAATAGTGTAACTATTGTTAATGTGATGAGCCATATTTTTAATCCCTTTGAAGGAAAAAGCCGCCAAATGATGTGCATAATTTTTTTTTATAAATTCGAATATTGTGCAATAATGCTTTTCAAATGTAATCCAAATCAATATAGTGTATTAAAATTAACCTGCATAAAATTTTTAATACAATTCAAGGTCATCACATTGACATTAGTTACACTATACATGCCGCTACGAAAGTAACGCCTTCATAGTATTTTAAATTCTCGATTGATAGGTTGAGCTTGCGCGTAATCTAAACATCAACCAATCAAATTTATGTAAGTCAAAGATTAGAGTTAAGATTTGTAATACATTTAAACGGCTCATTATTGAGATAGACCTGCCTTTTTTTCCATTTCTTCCTACGTAATGTGACATTAGACACTTTTAGCTGGTCATAAGTTTTTACACGTATCCGTATCCGTATTGGAGTTACGATGACGTAAAGAAATTGTCAAGAAAGCCTTTTTAGCAGAAAACGTATCGCTTCGTTCTGTTTCTAATTGTATAACCTCAAAGTTTTTTTATTTTACTTTTTTATATTTCTGTAAAACGTAAAATGGGGGCTATATTAAATAATCCACAATAAGCCCAGGAGGCTGAGGTGGTACCGGCGAAAGGACGGCTCCGAAGGGAAAAAAAAAATAATCCATTGCTGCTAGACTAGGAAGATGATGTAATATAGCACAAATAGCACGGAATACTGACTTTGGTCGGGATACGGATACGTTTAAGTATACGGAGTAGGGTACCTACGTAACAATACGTTCAACGCATCGTATCGGATGAGACGTAACGGGTCTACACATGCGCAGTTTGTTACGTATACGTGAGAAATTCAAGACAAGCTAAAAGTCTCTATTAACAATCGATGACGCATACCAAGAAGGGTATTATTTCAACATAGTATGGGAATGCAACTCATTGCAAGGTCACGCTAGTATGGGTACCAGAGCACGATGGTTATAAAAGAGCAACAAATTTGCGAATGAAACGAACAAAAAAGGCTAATAAATGTCATTCATTGGACCGGAACCCTTCTGTGGCGTCGCAAAGTCGACAATAATTATGGCCACGGAAGTGTATGGCACAGAAATCTCTAGAATGGTGGGTAATCTCACCAGGACAGAGACAGGCGAAACAGTTCATTAGAGGACCCTCGTCAACTTTTACAGCAGACAGGAAAACTTTCAAAGCAGTAATAAGTAAGAGTTAAGAGGGCACTGTAAGCTAATGGGGTTGACAGACAAAGCCCTGTGCAAGCTCTGTCATCTAGAAGAAATTGCTGCTCACATTCTATGTCAGTGCGATTCCCTGGCGAATGTTCGGTTTCTTATACTAAGAGTAAAGGTCGATTCAAACACATCAGTCCCGTGCCGTCACAGTTCCGGTGCCGATCCGTCATAAAAAATATTCTTTAATTAAAATGTGACAACGGCATCTACACTCGTCCGGCGCCGATCAGTTTCGGAGACGTCAGTCTCCGATCCGATGGAGTCAGTATTCTCCGCGACGATATTTTTCAGTTTTGACGGGGCTACGCCGGAAGGTACAAGTAGAAGACAGCTCTTCTAACCTATATACGTTGCAAAACTGTTTACGTGAATTTCATTAAAATATATATTAATATTAATCATTTGTATTGTGCTATATTTAACAATTATTTTTAAGTTTATTAATGTTTTATTTTAGCTCTGTTTCAGTTAAAACATATTCTTTTGTCAGTTTTTATAAAGTCTAATTCAAACTACAAGTTTTTTTTATTGCGTACTTACCTTAAACAAACTGCAAGGCGTTGCCTTGGTGAAATGGCTTTCATCCAGTGTGTGTCCTCTTTTTTCAAACTTCTTGAAATTTTCGAAAATAACAAGTTAAAGCAGTTTTGCGACATTCTAAAATATTGATGAAACTTGACATCATCTTCCAGCAGTTCTGTATATAATGTTGCGTATTCTCCTTCGGTGTCCCTTTTTCTCCAGGCATCATAAACCCATTTCCGAGTTTTTCTTTGGTTTACTTGCTCTTCTTCTTCTTCGTCAAGAATTATTGCAATCAATGCTAATTTATCATCTGAGAAGCTTTCCATCTTGTCAACACCTAGGTCACCAACTATAAACTGATTCGTTTCGGCCGTGTATGAACAAACATGACTGATCAGTCAAAAAAGTTTGGTGACGGAACTGTCTCGGATCGGCGCCGGAACTGTTCCGAGACTGATGTGTTTGAATCGACCTTAAGAGATGAGAAACCCCGGCCAGAAAAAATTACATGAACTATTCATTCTCGAGGTTGATTAGTTATTTAAAAAAGGTAGAACGTGTCGCGGGACACACGGTAGGAACTTTAGCTCCTTTTAAGCAAAAGTTATGTAATACATCTGACGTTATAGATAAACAATTTGCATATTCTTTGGTGGTTGAGTAGTAAGCACACCAGACTCTCACGCGGTAGACCCGGGTTCGATTCCCCGGGAGGAATTTTTTTTTATTGTTAATTTTATTTTTAAATAATCATTCTGCTTGATATTAATAACGACAGCAGGTAGACGTTTGAAATATTTAGCAGAATATTCATTATTATAGATAATGGTACGGTACCCTCCATGAGGGAGTCCGACTGGCAACATCTACTTATAACAGTATCGTATATTTAAAAAAGTAAACCGTAGCATTATACGAATTGGACATTCGCTTACCACAAAATTAGTGGAAACATAAAATTGAATTGCTAAATTTTTAATTTGAAGTTATATTACAGTTTATAGAAATTTTTAATTTCTAGATTTTTTCCTAAGTGGGTCGTAGAAAAAATATGCTGCTCGACTCGTGTGGATTGTCCATATCGCACTTGAACGATTGAGCACTCCATCTTCGTCCTCGTGCGATATGGCCATCATATCCACACTAGTTGCACAAACTACAATTTCTTTCAAAATATGCCCTTTTATATTTAAAAACTACCTGCCAAATGTCAAATCAATTTATCCATCCATTTTAAAGTTATCGAATTAAAACAACAAGTTTTCAAAATTTCAACACCCTGTATTTCGAAAAGTAGCTAGACCGCTTAATCGCGCAAAAAAAATTATGGAAATAATAGTAAAAATGTATCCGAACAAATTCTAGTAGATCACTAGCACTGCGAATACCAGCTTTGCATAGAATTTCAATATAGCATCGGTGGTTCAGTGGTTAGAATGCTCGCATTGCACGCGGGCGGCCCGGGTTCGAATCCGGGTAGGAGCATATTTATTATTATGAATCGCTGCTTCGTAAACGAGAGAGAGACTAAAGAGGCACAAGCACGCAAAAGCAAGGCACATAATGAAGCAATGGTCGCGTTCATCACAACGTAGCGCTACCGAAGCGATCATCAATTTCCTGCTGAACGCGTGTTTTGTTAACTGATCACATTGAGCGATGTGGTATCAGTCGCCATTTTTTCAATCAGAATTAAAATACGCTACACGCTACCGATTGATGATACATTAACTGTCATTTAAGACATACAGATCACGTAATTTCTTATGGAACCTTCCTGGATTACACAAGTACGACAAGGAAAATATGAGAAAAACAGCTTGAAAGAGAGAGAAAGTATAACTGTACGCGCGTATCGAAGGCGTGTACCCAGGTTTAGGGGATGGCCGAATGTTGATTGTCCTTTACAGAGAGAAAGAGAATTCACTAGTAGGTGGTATTCAGAACGGACAATAAACATTCGGCCATCCCCTAGACCTGGGTACACGCCTCCGATGCGCGCGCACAGTTACACTTTATCTCTCTTTCAAGTTCTGAATACCACCTACTAGTGACTTCTCTTTCTCTCTGTAAAGGACAATCAACATTCGGCCATCCCCTAGACCTGAGTGCACGCCTCCGATGCGCGCAAACAGTTATACTTTCTCTTTCAAGCTGTTTTTCTCATATTTTCCTTGTCGTACTTGTGTAATCCAGGAAGGTTCCATAAGAAATTACGTGATCTGTATGTTGGAAACATATTATAAATATCTTTGTTTGGAAATATTTTAGTTAATATTTTAGTGAAAATGAGTGAACAGCTGAAGATGTCTTATTATTTCATTAATAAATTGTATAGTTTGTCACCCACTCTTCAAAGTGGGGAGTTCAATTTATTGTAACTAAATCCCATTTTTTAATGGTTAGAAGTAATACCTATTTCATAATTGTCGTATATATCAAATAAAATTAAGTTGTTGATGTTGTATTCATTGACATTTGACATATTATGTCGATGGTTTTATTAGCACGTTCAGCAGAACAACGAACTGATGGATCACTCTAAAATCGCTACCTGATTAACTTTGTTGGGATGAACGCGACCAATGTAACATAACGTAGCGTAACGTAACGCGTAACGGTCAGATCTTTTGCGTCGCGACCCCTGGTCGCTCAAACATAACCTGGCGTAAAGAACTAAAGTTCCAAAAATAGTTGGGACTGGAGAATATTTAGATTCAGGTGACCACAATAGATTTGAAAAGGTCGCAGTGAAATAGTGGGATTAACCACCTCATAAAATCTAATCTAAAATGACTAACTTCAGAACAATTCCTTTTTTTACGCCTTGGAGGAATTTGGAGACTTGATATTGTGCGTTATTCAACAAGTTGCTTTTTACGATCAAAGCAGGTAATAGTGAAAAAAACAACATTTCAAATGTATTATTTATTTTTCTATAAAATACACTTTCATTCACCCGATTATACCAAAGGTTCATACATGATAAGAATGAATTTTATTCGACAACACGGTACTACTTCATTGTTCCATTGTCAAGGTATTCTTCACCCAAGTTCGCATTTTGTGTCCCTGGCTACTTCAGCAGCTAGATCTGCAAAATTTGCTGAAAAATCTATACTATTTTGAGTCAACAATGAATGCAACTGTGCATCAACATCATGAGACATTCGAGAGTCTTCATTCATTAAGCTAGTAGTAGATTTTGCAGGAGATTCCAAATGTCCGAGTAAACTACTTAACGAATAATCCTCAACCTCAGAATTTATCCAGTTTTCAGCTTCGTTTAAAATTCTAGCGGGACTAGAAGGCCCAATGTCTATATTAGTTTGATTCAAGTTTTCTGCTAATATTTCTTCCGAACGATTTGAAGTAGAAGCACCGGTTTCTCGTTGGTTCGGAATCAAAATATTGGTGGTTGAATTAACGGTTTTTGGATCTGGGAGGATCTTAGGATTGTCCTTTGAAATTATATTCATTCTGACAATCTGATGCCCACTTCCTATATTATTGGGAAGAAGTGGTAGTTTTCTTTCAACTACCACTTGTTTGGATCGAGGAAGTCGGCCTGAAAATGAAAGAAAAATATTATGACTTGTTGCATTAAGGTCGGTTTCGTCATGAAAAGTCACCAAAAGCATGAATTTGCAAGAGGAATAATCTACAGATTGGAATTATCAGTTACCCTCAAGATGTATAAATCATCTCTAATATGGTTAGAGTCCTAAATCAGACCCTAAAATGAATTATGGTCCGACTTTAAGATTTACTATTCAACAGTTCACAAATGTTTTCATATCGGGTTTAGATTCAATTTATGTCCTATTTTACGATATTTGTTTTGTGGATACATTGCTGACGGAATTTTATTATTGCCAGCTTGCTTTAGCTCGCAAGGTGGTGGACTTGGTGGAAAGGGCTAGGCAGGGTAGCTGTAGGAGTAAGAAATTGAGGAGCGGGTAAACATACAACCCGGCTCCTTCAACTGCGCATGACTCAAGACTTTGCCAAATTTAGTAGTAACATAACAATATTGAAATAAAATAAATATGTAAATATCAGAAATATAGAACTAAAAAAAACAAGAAAACCCAGGCCCAAACCCGGTTGATCAAAGTGTAACTATGTATAGAAATATCTGAAAATAAGAAATAAAAAACTAAAAAAAAAAACAAGAAAACCCAGGCCCAAACACCTCAGCTACTAAATTTGACGTGGTGGGTGGAGCCGTGTTGTATGTTTACCCGCTCCTAGAAATTGGCCCTACTCGTGTTATTCGACGTAGGGAACGCATTCAACGGTGTCAGTAAACGGGCGGTGTTGAGCGCGTTGATAAAGCTTGGAGTAGGGTTAGTTAATCTAGTAGAGGACTATCTGACGGGTCGTGCGATAGTTGACACGAGAGAGAAAAGGTATGGGACGGAGATTGGAGCGCCTCAGGGCTCGGTTCTGGGACCGACGCTTTGGAAGAATGTGTTTAATAAAGTTTATGGAAAAGCATGTGAAGAGGGATGTGAGATTACGGTGTATGCGGACGATGTATGTCTGGTATGTACGGCAAAGGGAGAGATGAAGAGAGAAAGAAAGGCAGAGAGCATGTGTAGGAAGATTGTGGAGAAGATAGAGCGGTGTTGACTGGAAGTGGCTGAGGATAAGACGGTGGGGCTACTGGTGAAGGGGCGGAGCAAGGCAAGGGAAGTGGGGGTGATGGTGAAGGGAAGGAAAATTCGGATGGAGGAAGCGGTGAAATATCTAGGGGTGTGTTTGGATAGCCAATTATCCTTCAAGGCTGCACAGAAGGCAAAATTAAGGACAGCGTGGCTGGGAAGATTGATGGGTAATGTGAAAGGACCGGGAGAATGGATGAGGAGGATAATTGGTAGGACGGTAGAGCAGAGTATGCTGTATGGCTCGGAAGTGTGGGGCGAGAAAGCAGGGGTGAATGCGAGGGTTAGACCACTCCTGCGGGTGCAGAGAGGAATACTTCTGAGGGTGGTGCAGGCGTACAGGACAGTGGGTGGACTGGCAGCAGCGGTGCTGTCAAAGTCCTATGCATTGGACTTGATAGCTAGAGCCAGACAGAAACGCTGGAGGAGTGCGACCAGTAAGGAAGTACAGGAATGGATAGATGAGGAAATGGAGAGAAGGTGGGATGAGTATGAGGGCGCGCTAAAAGGAGCGATTGAGAGCAGGAGAAATTGGATGGACCAGAAATTCGGGGAGAACTACTTCTTGACGCAGGTGCTCACAGGGCATGGGTCGAGAGAGGGTTACCTCCACAAGATTAAGAAGAGATATGCGAGAGTGTGCGAGAGATGTGAAGTGGAGGATGATGTGGGACATGTTGGAAGAACGAGAAAGTTTTGAGGAAGTTGGAAAATAAGATGGGAGAGGCGGTGTATTGGGAAAATATTGTGGAGATTAAGTTGAGGGGCGAGGAGGAATGGATGGAGATGTGGCGTAGCAGAGAGGATGATTAGGGAAAGATAAGCACTCGACATGGCATGTGAGAGGTAGGAGTGATAGAAGGGGGAATATAACGGAGATTGTGTGAGGGACCGCCGCCCGTCTTGAAGTATGCTAGGGTAGTGATTCCAAGTCGGGTGTAACGGCGAGTTTGAGGTGGGTTTGGTTGGTAGGCATTCCCGTGGGGATTAGTTCAACACTGTCTGGGTACTGATTTAAGACCCATTCGCACATGAGTTTCCCACCTCGGCCCGAAAAAAAAAGGTTGCTTTACCTCATGTTTCTTAGCTGATTCGTGGATGACGGCTGGTCGATTAGAATTCACCTCAAGTTGACTTTATTATAGAAACCTGTATTTTGATTACAATCACAATTTACAAATGAATTTTGTTCTTACCTTTTCTATTGCAGTAACCTGGAGATAAACCTTGAATGTCCACTTTGGAAGCTAAATGGAAAGCATTAGCTTGATAATATGATGACATTGGTATTTTGGGTTGCATGTAAACTGGCGGCTTCACAAATGTACGTGAATTTTCAAAAATATGTTCACCATTGCCAACTTTCTCATCACTATCTTCGGAACATTTATCAAAATCGGTGAGAATTTTCCTTATTTTCGACTCGACGTCCCTCTTTAATTGCGCATTATTTTTAATACCACAAACGTGACCGCACGGACACTTTATGATATTTTTTCTATAGTGAAGTTTGGCAACAGATAGTAGTTTAGTAAGTGATTCACTTAAATCCAAATTTTGACCAAAGTTTGGCGAATCGGAAATGTCTGTTTCCGATTCTACATTTGATTTGCTTGTGAGACAATCAGAGTCAGAAATCGAAGCAGGAGGATCCCAACTGTATTCTAGAACAAGCTTTGAATTATTGCCACACATTAAGTAAATTTCTCCCAAAGTTATACTTTCGCTGTCTTTAATTGTCCAGCCTCTTCTCAACGCTCTAATTCTCTCCTAAAAAAACAAGGGAAACCTCAACCTTCAATCCTGTTTGTAAATACGGGCATTAAATGTAAGAATTGAAATGAATTAAAAAAAAAAACTTAAATTTTTCGGACGCACACGAATTCCCGTCAGGATAACCCAACGAGGTAAAAGAGAGAGGAGAGAACCTAACAGTATAAATAATCATCTACCAAAGTGGCTTCTCAATATGGCCGACTTCCGTAAACAAACCAGAAGCGTACATGAAATTATTCAATTAGGGGAAACAAAAAACTCTCATAATATATGCATCTTTTTAAGGTGGTACTTGTTGTTAGAGAATTGATACCAGATTTTGGTACATTCAAAAATTTTACCCTATTGTGCAACTTAATATCAACTTAAATTTATAGTAATACTCATAAATAACCTTTCTAATACTGAAAATTACTATTTTTTTTAACGTGACTTCAATTTGACACATTTCAGTATATCAAGGTTATCTATGTTGACACAACAATTGATGACTAATGTCACTAATGTAGCTTCTCAACATGGCGACTTCCGTCGAAAGTTGGTTAAATCACTACCAGGCTTAACTTCTCTGTTTTTTCTCTTACCTCGTTGGAATAACCACTCTACTTGTGTCATAATTAGAGCACAGAGTACACCATCTAACAAGAGACGAAAGCTTTGTCGGTTCCTTTGAAGTCGGACTTACACGATATTGAGCGGAATACGTCGAGGCATTGAAACAAAAACTACCTGATACACTGAGAAAAGTAACACAAGTATTGATTCGAAGTAAAACCATAAATACACTAAGAGAAATAGAAATATTACACGGTGAATTAAGGGGAATTAACGGAAATGACGACTTGACATTGACAGATAAACTAATTAATTCACGCATGTGCACAAAAATTTGTGATCACAAAAACTACTTTCTTTCGCCTCTGTGATTAGAGTACGTTAAGCTGTCACTCGAGTTCCCGTCAGGGTGAAAACTGACCTGTTTAAAAGGTGTTTATTTGGGCAGGGATGAGTTGCGCGCAGCGGTCATTTTCTACCAGAATACGAGTAAGAGCACCAAAATTAGGAGCCGAATTGCGCGCAACAAGATAAACACAAAATTAAGGAGATTAAGGCAATATAAAATAAATTAAATGGTAAAGGTATTTGTACATATATTTCAGGAAAAATAAGACACATAACCTAACCTAATCCCGCCAGGGTAAACTATTAGAGCAGTCCCGATAACAGAACAGATTAAATAAACTGGACGGCATTTCGAGTGCGAAATTAACATACCTGCAAGTGTCGGACGGGAACTCATGTGTATTATATTGGTCATTAAGGAACCTGACGGGAATTCGTGTGCACCGAATTTTTCAGTGTTCTCACAATGCTGTAATTTTTAATGGGTTGACCCAAGATAATATCGGAAATGGTACAAAGATTCCAATTGCCTGGGATGTGGAGCACAGCCTGAATGAATGAATGATATCTAATTTATTTTGATTTGAGTTAAACTGATTAAAATAATGAGCTCTGAATTTTCATAGCTTAAACCCAAACTGTAAGAAAAAGAAAAATTTCATTATAATAAACATATTTGTTACAAAACTTTTCGTCGACTGTACAAGGTGTCCCACTGAAAAGTAGTGAATTTCAACAGCTTATAATATGTTTGGTTGTCTATAACAAAATCATATATTACATAATAGAAAATCATTCAATAATGGGAGTCATTAAGGACATGTTGACTGAAAATGTATGTAAGCTGAACTACAGTGAAATATTTTATTGATATACCTCTTTCTCTAATTTTGCAGCATTATCAACATCAATGACTGATTTATCATCCTGTAATTTAATTTCTTCTGGATTAGATTCAGTTGTTTCCAATTTTTTACCAGCTTCCTTACTAAGATCTTTACTGTTTTCATTGCTGGTCTCAGCAACTATATCACATATATCTTCTTCGGTTTGATGAGAATTTTTTTGTGGTGATTTTTCACTGACACTATCAGTTCGGGATCTGGAGCCCTTTTTTGTATTTTTATTCATTATCTTATAATTGGGATAATTTCGATAAGTCTTGTAATTTGATATCAGTCGACTTTCGTATGAATTAAAACACATACTTTGTCGGGTGAAATATTCTCCAAGACTTATACATGGGACTTCAATTTTACAATCCAGAGGTGGTGTAATCCTAAAATATTCAACACTATACCAACAAGCTAATTTTTTTAAATAAAAGTTTTTTTTAATATTATTGATTTCATTGGTGACAATATAAAAGTTTTCCATTGAAAGTTATTACTGGTGAGCCAACTACTTATTGGTTTGTTCCATCATACAATTATGGAAGCATTTCAGATTCATAAACAAATCTGCAACTGCTCTGTTGGAACAGCTAATTTGTAGTAAGTACTAATGAAATGTACCTATAATATCACAACACCTGTGTTTATGCACACTAAGCTCAGGATGACATTTGTTCAACATTTAACAATAAACCTGTAAAGAAAAACATGTAGGTACTACATACCTTAACAGTGGATTAAGTTGTTCCTTATTAACTTTAATTTCCTGTTCTGTCGGTACAGAGTTAGCAGTAATGGGAGATGTAGAAATTAAAGCTTTATCATAAATATTCGCCTCAATACTCTTCCATTTTTTACTTAAGCAATCTATTAGAGTACTTAGTCTTTTTTGTAAAGGCATATAGGTCTTTAATCGTGGATTCTGAGCAGTACTTTGAACTTTAAGAAATGATGACATATCCTTAGGTCTCATCTCTACTGTTAATCTATTTGGAAGTCTACAAAAAAGGTACACACATTGTACATAATCTACTTTGTGATTGTATAAAAGATCTTTCTGTATTGTCAAACTGTGGATATCCTAAAAATCTTCTGGTCACCCCAAAATATACATACTTAAGTACATACATGTATTAGTGTAGGATGGGTGAAGGTATATCTTATAAAATAATAATATATTATACAAAATATGCATCAATATACAAAAGGAAATGGGAATCTTAAAAATGTTTTTGCAATAAGTTTCTGGTAAACATTTAGGTATAATATTATCTATGTTGGACAATTCTTATTCTTAACACTGAATTAGATTAGTCATATTCAATAGAGTGAAACTAAGACTTTTGTATGAAATAAGGGAAGTCCTACAGAGACAACCAGAATGCATATCACAATATTTGTATGGTAATAATAAATTTAAGATTTACTTGAATATTCACTTACCGTATTTCTTCATATTTGTCATCTAACTGGTTCAATTTCCTTAATGCTCTACAAAAAGGTGTTTTCACTCTTATAGATTTTCCCTTGACTCTTACTATCAATGATCCTTTATATATCAGTTTATTAAGTTTAACCAAATATTTAACATTGACTGAACCAACTTTTTTTCTCAGCTCCCCATAGTTAATTAAGCCATACAACTCTTGTGTTACTTTTTTAATTCCTTCAGAAAAATTTAGGTATTTTGAAATTTTCTGCCAAGTTCTATAATACAAGTGTCTAATTTGATCCTTAGTTTTAACAAACTGATCTGGTACACCTTTCTTTCTAAATTTGTTACTTATATAAAGCTGAATACTTTCAAAATCCTTTCCATATTCATTCAAAGCCTCAAAAAATACATTTTTATCATCAGATGACCACAGAGGCCTGTAACACTTTTTAGATTCCGGTTTTTCTTCTTTCGAGTCCTCCTTCTTTTCATTTTTTTCAGGAACTACTGAGACAGTTGAATCTTGTTTCATTTTCTTAAACACTCTTGCACTTGATCTTAATTGTTGTCCTTTCAATTCTGGTATATCAGAAAATGTTAATGAACCCAGAGGTTCTTCCTGTGAAATAATTCCAGCAACAATAGACTTCTCCTCTAAATTTGTTTCCGTTTTCGTGTCCATTTTAATCATTATCAAATAACACTGCTTTTGTTAATTTAAACAATATTGGTACACGGGTTCAAATATTTTTAAAAATATTAAAATTAAAATAAACAGTTATATTCTTTCTTTATATTTTTTTTATTTCATCTGTCAACGGTCAATTTCTTCTTAAGGTGTTCAGTCATCAATTTTTGGCCTAGACCTCGACACCTCAACAGTGCTTAGCAAGTGGTTTTTTATTTTATACAAAACTTGTACTAATTTTGAAATCTGTTGTTGTCTTTGCTTATTAGGTCTGCCGTAAAAGTTGGCTAATGTCCTCTAATGAACTGTTTTACCTGTAGGTATCTGTCCTGAAGGTTTATTCTCAAACAGTGACACTTATTTTTGTCATAAGCGAGATTGTACTTATTTGTATAATTCTTGATTGACAAAAGTATAATCTTGTGTGCTTTCAGGGCAGCATGGCTGTCGATGACGATGGCAACTGAACGGAATCTCCCTCTCTGCCTTTTAATTTCTTCAACTCAATGATGAATCCTCTGTCACCTCCGCTTGGAAAGTTGTGATGTCCTTAAATAGGCTTATTGGAATAGCTATTCTTTGTTTTGCATTATTCAATTTTCATATTATGTTGATTTTATGCCGTTCTCAGTATAACAATGAAAAATTCATTGAAAATAAATGTTTGGAGACTCTGGTTTGACAAGGGAAGACTTAAGAAATTATAATTAGCTCGGTAAATGGAAAGCAATTTCTTCAGTTACTCAAGATAGGTATTGTAGCTGTGGTATGAGTACATTTCACATTATTACGAGAACTTGAATAATTTCGATGCTTTGTTTGGACGAACTGGAATTGAGACCGCTATATATAGAAACCAGCCGTAGTGTAACGTTATATTTGGCCACTATCATTAAAATATTTAAATATCTACCGGACGGCGAGTAGCCAGTCCTTTTTCCTTACCAACAGGTGATTCTCGTCGAGAGCCTGTAGCATCGATCACCGCCGAAAGGCAAATTTTTACATTTAATGTGCGACGGATAATCTCCGTTGGTGAGGATCAGTATACACTGATATTGGTCAAATATTTCAATTCTTCTCTCCTATAAAGAGAGAGAAATTAAGAACACACTACGAATATGTAAATTCTTTCTCGAAGCGGAGCATGTGAACAGGAAAGGAATATGTAACGTATGTCGATTGCTCATCGCATGGTTCAATTTAATAGCGAGTAGTGAGATTGTAAGAATAAGCTTTCTTTCTCCTCTGAACCATGAACCAATAAGGTTAATTTTTAATTACTGGTGAGAGGTTACCTCAAACTCTTTTTTTCCTAAAGTGCATTCAATGTGAATGGTAAGTTGCATTTACGTATATGCTTTTCATTTCTGATTTTTGCTTTTATATTTTTCCCTCCTAGTGATAAGCGCCAGATACACACATACAATGATATTTTTTTATCTTGTTCTTTTCCTTTTTCTAGTTTTTCTTATACAGTTGATAAAAGGTTCACATGTATATAATTAGTTGAAGTCTTCAAAATATGTATATTTAGTTAATTAATTAATTCAATCTAATTACCAACCTAGAATATTATATTTCCGGATTACATGTTTCCTTTGTTCTGGGGTTTCATACCACCAGCGCAACTCCTGGTTGTTTATCCATTTGTGGATGCTGTCTCTACTTAGGCATTTAGCAATTCCACAGGAAAGTTCTGGCCCTATCACGACCTGTGTTGCTCCCTGCTTGGCTAATGCATCGGCGTTCTCATTGCATTTTATTCCTTGGTCACCTGGTACCCAGGCTAGGGTCACTCTATTATGACTCCCTAGTCTGTTGAGGGCCTTGCGTCACTCCCACAACATATTTGATGTTATCAGATAGTGCTGCTGGGCTGTCGGAGTAGATGACGATTCTTTGGCTATCCACCTCCCGTCTCATCAACTCTTCTGCACAGCATTGCACCGCCATTACCTCTGCCTGAAAGTCAGTTGCATGTTTCCCTAGGCTTAGAGAGATCGTGATCTTATCTCGTATCCCGTAGGTATATTCCGGTTCCTACTCCAGAATTTGTTTTAAAGCCATCCAGCAGTGTACCAGTTAAGATTCGCTATTATAGGAGGCCTTGCTTCCCAGTCCTTTCTCTCTGGAATATAAACTGTATGTTCTTTTTTAAATCTATATATATATATATATATATATATATATAAAATCATTGGAATTCCCAGTATTGGATTGCAGTGGTGGTAGGTTTGGTATTATCTCCAAGGCCGCAGTCGGAGTCGTTTTCATGGCCCCTGTGATACTTAAGCAGGCTTGCCTTTGCATACCACTTAGCTGCCTCTGCGCTTCAATCAGCAGTGTCCTGGGCCACCAGACATCTGATCCATAGGTTATCATTGGCCTCACAACCTGTGTATACCTATAACCATTTGGTCATGTTGGGATCTAGTAGTCCCCAATTCTTTCCACACATTTGCCGGCACACCTTCCAAGAGCGATTCTGGCTTTGTTGTGTGGTCTTTTCGATGTGAGAATTCCATGTGAGCTTCTGGTCAAAGATTACCCCTAGGTATTTAACTTCTTTCGCAAATGGAATTCCCACTCCGTTAATTTGCGGCTTTTGTAGTTCTTGCAATTTTCTGTTTCATTCATTGGGTATATAAGCGTTGAATGATAAGTATTTTTCACTCAACGGTATAAGAGAAAGAAGAAAATTAAAACGATATCCTCCAATTTACGAAAGTGTAATTGTACATTTGTATTAAATTGTAAAAAAGTATTTAATTCTATATAAGTAATATGAAACCAAGATCCAAAATCCAGTGGCCCAAGTGTCAGATAATAAAGCCAAAAAATGTGTTCTTCGAGGTTCTTCAGTCAAACTGCTGAAATTATGAATAACCCATCTAACTGGAAAATGTCCATCCATCATTTCATGTCCAATATATAACAAAATTGCGTTTTGGCCAGCAAATATAAGGGGTTTTCCGGTCCACCATCTTTTTAAGTCGACCAAAACGTAACATATACTTAACACCAAAAAAGAGAAGCATGAAGTTACCAACACAAAAGATGAAGACCTAAAAAATGAAAATTGTTCTTACTATCGACTAAAATCTAAACAGAATAAAATTTACCACAAATTTTTGTTTACAGGTATAAAACCATCTTCCTTTGAAAATCCGCAGAGGGCTCCTCCACATAAACCAGTAACCACCGCCCATAATAACCATCTTATTAACCTCTGTGAGTGTGATTTATATACTATTAATATCATTCCAGCTTGAACTCCAATAAAAGCTTGAAATATCGTAGTTAAACAACCTAAAAAGCATAATAATTTGCACTCTGCACCACACCAAATTTACCTTTAGGATTTAAGAATCTTTTTAAAAACTTTGATACCTATGATTTCATTTTACCACATAAGGTAAAGGACCAATTAGTGACCAGTAACCAAATAGTGACCGATTTTTTGTATAACGGTATAAAATAAGATTTTTTTCATATGAACATATAAGATATGTTATTATTTTAGTTTCTAAATATGTCTAATTTCAATTTAATCATCCTTTTTTTTTCAAATATGTTTGAATTTGCCGCGAAATGATTCTAAATGTTCGGTGATAGGGGAGGATTGCATCCAATTGCATCCAGACATCCAGACTGTTCTGAGCAGATATAAGGTTCTGAGTACTTGTCGAGTTAACACTTGTGTTTTTGGTGAGTGGCGAATAACAGCAAAGTGAGTGAATATATTTGTCAAATTAATATTCTGTACTATTAAAGAGGATATATTTAATGATTTACATTAGCTGGGAGCGTGAATATCAAATTAATTTCCAAAAATTAGCTTGGTCAATTATTGGCACCTGAAATTAAATTATGTTCCAAATACTTACCAGAGGATCACTAATTGGTTTTGATAGATAATATATTTTTTTAAGTTTACATTGTTACTGTTAAAAAAACTTGGTGTCCCATCACAACATGTTAAAAATAAAGGACTACGGCTCTCTAAGACCAAATAATGTTCATGTTTCATTTAAAATTGTACAAATGTTTCAAGGCTGTAAAATTTAGGTCAGTTTATGGGATGAAAATTGATCATAAATTGGTTTCGTGTTGGTCACACATCGGTTCTAAGTCTGTTTACAAATAAAATCCTTTTAATCCCAGTTTCAGGAGCAAGATTACATGAATTATTTTTTATTATTGAACAGTATTAATTAAAAATTCGGTAACCTTTTAGTGACTTTGATTTGGAGATGTAGCACCGAAATAAAAGTGATTTAAAATACTGTTCTGATATTCATGTCAATTTTTGGCAAGAGAAGTAATCATAATTTGGTCTCGTGTAGGTCACACATCGGTTCTGAATCTATTTACAAGTTAAGTCATTTCATTCCCAATTTAGGAGAAAAACTACATTTTTTTCCTCAAATATCTGATTAATTTATATCAACAATTTATAAACCATTAACTGACTTTGAACTTGGTATTTGAAATAAAAGAAACATGATTTGAAAGAGAACCCTATTATACAGGTCACCTTATGGTAAGGAAACTGATCACGATTTGATTTGGCATTTTCTTAGAATACCGATTTCAGATTTTTCTTGGAAACAAACATGCTGACAACAAGTTGTCATCCACGTCATGTGTTTTTTAAGCGAACACAAAGTTGCCAAGTCTCTAGTTTATAACGAAGGGATCCTGTTTTTGAATCTATGTCAACCCCTTTTAAAAAAACTCTCACATGGCCCAGTCCTGTAGAAAATAAAAATAATAAAAAGAGAAAACCCAAGGACAAAATACCTTCAGTTGCAACTTCCGCTGAGTGGCAGGAATATTATAAGAGAAAAGAAGCTGCTAAAAGAAAACTAGAGGAAGAAAAGATAGCTAGAAAAGAGGAAAAATTGAAAAGAGCTGAAAAAATGAAGGAAGCCAAAGAGACATTATCAAAACAAAGACCGAAAAGAAAAAACGACAAAAGGATGATGGAAGAGGGCTCATTAAAAGATAATGATTCCGTTGCAAAAAACAATAAAGAAAAGGAATTAGACACAATCTATTCTGTTGAGGACTATTGCGTGGTGTTCTATAACACCGAAAATTTTCCGGGAAAATTTTTTGAAATCAAAGAAGAAGAACAAGAAAAGGAATACAAGATTAGTGCAATGACCCAGTGGTCCAAATTGGAAGTGGCCAAATCCACCAGACATTATTTGGTATAGAAGTGATGAGGTGATAAGAAAAATTAATGAACCAAAGATTTTGAACAAACGAGGAATTTACTGTGTTTCCGAAATGCAAACTCTATAATTGCTACATATGTGCAATAAATACTTGAATGAATATTGTTTATTTGTTTTAATGAGAAATTCTGTTTTCACAAATTATTGTTTTAGTTTTGAGAAAAAAAATTTCATTAATTTTGAAGAAACACTGTTTTTAATAGTTCTTGAAAATTTTATTTAATTTACTTTCTTATGAATAAACTCATGATTTAGAAGACGCTTTTTACTACTATGTAAATACCTAAAGTCAATATTATTTGGTATACTGAGCGGTTAGGAATTGGTTATGCGACCTTTGGTAATGGTCATAAATTGGTTCTTTATATTTTTTGCCTTTTAAATTGTATTTATTTTATTTATATATAATTTATTCGAAAGGTACATGACTTTTTAAAAAGTAGAAGATTAGATCTATCTGGAACAGTTTTTAAAAAAGCTATAGACCGTTTAGTACATATTTTGCACTACATGAAGTCTAAAATATTTGCTTAAGTGGTCAGTAATAGGGCACTTTACCTTAATCCTCATTATTTATCCATACTTAATACACCTTTTGTTGTTCTGATAATACTAATACCTACTTATTGGTATTTCAAAATAATAAATATAAGTTTAGTAATAATACGTACCTACTACTCCTTCAGGATCAAATGGCTTAGATTCATAAGTACGATATATTGTAGGATGTTGATATCTATGATTGCCCAGAATCAGACCATCTATATATCCTGTGGCACCTCCTATACATTTTAAGTAGGATCGGTTTTTGTGTAGACCACCTGGGCCCATGTATCCTCTAAAAATATACAGCTCAATAAAGTAACAGCTAATTAATAGTCTATTAACGACCGACAATTAGTTATATATGCTGTCCATTACTTTATTTGGTGAACTATTAGCTAGGCAGAGATAAGTACCTAACCTATAGTATAGGTAGAGTAAAGAATGTCAAAAAATAGATGCAGGCGAAGTGTAGGAAAAACACAATACAAGTATTATACCACTCATGATTATTGTATTTCCCTCATCTATCAAAATTTACTCAGGGGTACACGGCATTCGTAATTGTGACACTTTTTCATTTAAATTTCCCGCGTGTTAAGTGAACTACGCATTCGTCCCAAGTGAAGTCAACGCAAACCAAATAAAAAAAACTACTAGGACATCCTGTATACAACAAATTACGTATTATCGATAAAATCATACCTTGGACAATCCGGCGCAGCTACAGTAAATATCAGAATGGTGTGAAAAACTAGAATCACCAAAACTAATAACCATCCTCTATATAACTTCAATATATCTCTCATGTTTTGTTTCTAGAATAAATAATTTTATTATAATTGTTTTTTTTTATGAAGCTGTAGGAATTTCCCATAAATTCCTACACTGTACCTTAATTCTACATTAAGGCATAAATTCCAATTTTTAAAACTCCGCGCCTTTTGTACCTAACCAATCGGTACCTCCCGACTCACTTGCCGCTCAAATAGCGCCAACGAAACGAAAGTCAGCAGTGTAAGCTCAACCCTGGGGTACGTTCGATAACATCATCCTAGCATAAGACTTACGCGAACTGTCGTTCGAAAACATGAGTAGGCAAAGTTTGGCAACGTTGTATCGGCCGTTCGAAAACATCGAATAATATTATCCGACGTCCTCCTTCGTCAATCGATTTAAGAGTAGAATGAAAAGTATCCGACTTGCGCACTAGTTTATTTGTAAGTTAGTTCTTGTTTTGTTATTGGTTTTCAATTGATAAATTGATTGTTTGCATCCTTTTTCTAAACTATCATATTACATTACAATAATAATGATGTCCTGTACAAACAATATCATTCAAATTGAAGAGAAGTATTATAAATATGTTTAATGAAACATTTTTAATGGTTAAGTTCTATTATCAGTTGAAAGAAACAAACACCGATTATTACTTAATTAAACCTTATAACATTATAACAATAATAATTTGTATTAAATTAAATACCTAAACTCATCCAATTATCCAATCGTATAACATAACTTTTATTTTAACCTGCCAATTTAGTTCATTCAGTTCACGCGCGCTTTGTATGACATTAGGTAGTTCGAAAACGATGACAAAGGAGATTAAACTTTCTGGACTATTTACCCCCACCACCGATCGAATGATATTCTCCTTAGAATACCGTTGTCGAACGCACCCCTGGTAGCGATGGGATCTCCTCCGAAGGTTCCTCGTTCATTTCAATTTTAACCGTTCAAACTTAATATTTTTAAATAATTTACTTCCAATAACTAAAGTGTGCAATAATACGGTGTGAAGTGATCACCCGATGACTATCGGTAATGTATTTATACCTGTAATTCTAATTAAAATCAACATATTGTTCGTTTTCCCGCGTACTCGCTGAGGCCGGGTTTTGCCTGATGGTAAGCGCTGTTGCCTTATCCACTTTTCAAGTTTGGTACTTCATTTCGTTCAAATATTAATTGTTCAAGCTGCAAGATTTCTAATAGAATAGTTATTAGTGTCCGCATTTTTATTTTACCTTTACTTTAAAAGGAATTTCCATCTCACTTGTCAACAGAAGGTTGGCAAGTATTGTTCATTAAAAATTTCTCAAAACATGTCAGGAAGGCAAGGAGTAATAACAAATTAAAATTGATTGGAACCAGCCAAAATCTCGCTAAGGCGAAATCCCTTCCTGTACAGAAGCAAAGAGTAGGTAAACGTAATTTAGTAATAATGATTTACATATAGGTACATGACACAGTTTGTCTCAAAGTATATCGTCTTCGCTTTTGCCCGCAATCATAAAATTAATGGGCCGATATCTGCAACAGAAGAGATCGCCAGTGGCGGACTATTTAAAAATTATTCAAATTCACAAATATCTATCTTTTGTATGTTTATCGTACATCCTTTGTTTTTTATTTAATATGTGAAGACCATTACTTTAAATTTTTTTACTTCTTCCTTCTAAATGGGAGATTATTAAATGCTATTAAGTTAAATAAACTATAACCAGGCCCGCCCTTGCCTTGTCACTGTATACCTACAGAAGAAAATTTAACAATTAATAATTATGAGATTTCAGGTATAGTCAGAGATGAAACAATTAATAAGTTTCTTCTGTATGTTCCTTGTAATGTATTCAATATTCTTTTTCGTTAATTTATTGGGAAATTACACTACAATCTATTGTCAAATTTTTTTGTAGTGTCAGATATTAGGGACCAAAAATTAATAATTCTTGATAACGGTAGCTTGAACGCTACCAAAACGTTGAATAAAAAAAACGATTGTAGCTTAATATTCCAAAAAATTAACAAAGAATTTATTATTTGCTTAAGAATTCGTTGGTGCAGTTAGACAATATAAATCGAAAACAATTTTATAGATACCACGTAAAAGATTGACTTATTCATTAAAATTCAATAAAAAAAATTACCAGCCAATTATCTTCTTCTTCTTTACTTCTATCTTCTCTGTCCATTAAATATAAACAAATTATCGAAGCCACAAAATATCCTATACCTAGTCGTTGTAACACTCCAAATATTCTGAGATAATTCAAGTCAGAACCACTGCTTAAAAATATTCCTAAGCAGAATAATTTAATTGATCTCTACAAAAATTCACAAAAAGTTTATTTAAGACCAAATTATTAGTAGGTATCTAGTATTAAAGGCATTTATTTAGAACTAATTATGACAAAATGTTTCGGGGTAACTCTAGTCTACTCATCACGCACAAAAGCGACACCTGCATTCTGCAACTCGTGAATTTACCAACATAAATTCTATTAGTTCTTTACTTTTCGTTAGGACTCATATCTTGAATATTGCTCATCTGTTTGATCTCCTCACTACTCAACTCACATAAAGAGGATATTGAACAAGTTCAAAAAAATGTTTTTCGCTATATAGCATTTAAGCTTAATGCTTATCAGGACTAAAATTCATGTCAGCAGCGATTGGGCATCTCTTGTCTCGAGAGTCGCAGAAAACGGAAAGACCTTTTATTGCTATTCAATATCTTAAATGGTATCTGTAACTGTCCACAGCTTCTAAATAAGATCTGTCTGTACGTGCCACCTCGCTCAACTAGGCAGGTGAGAACATTTAATGTGCCTTTCCATCGGTACAATTAAGCTTTCCACTCGTTTTTGCCGAGAACCATGAGACTAGCTAATTCTGTGAGTAGGTTACAGATTTTCAGTAACTCTAATAATCCTTCTAAGAACCACCTGACTCAACTAGACATTTTAACGTCACGGATGTAATTGTTGTTTTTTTTTGTACAATGTATTAGTAGTTTTTATGCTGCATTACATGCAAAATTTTTAATTTTTTTGTTGTAACTAGGTATTATAATTTTTAATAAATTGTCCGGAGATCCGAAAGGCCAAAAGGGACTCATGGAGAAGATTCTGTGAGGAGGTTCTAGAGACCACAGAATGCTCCAGAATCCACAAAGGCCAAGGAGGGCTCCAATGACAAGGTGAATCTCCTCAAGAAAATTGACGGAAACTATGCAGAAACGGCACAGGAAAGCTTGGAGCTGCTGACAAAAGCACACTTTCCAGGAGCTTCCATTAATAAGTCGGCAGGAGGTAGTCAGAAATCCCCAAGAGGCAGGTAGACCCAGTAGGGAAGACATTACAAGACCAGATAAAATAAGGTGGGCCATAGACGAATTCCAGCCCTTCAAATCACCGGGGGAGGATGGAATCTATCCAGTCCTACTGCAGAAGGGTAAAGAGGTATTAGTGCCCCAACTAAGTGAGATATTCAAGGCCTTCAAGCCTTTAAACATACTCCGGTAATATGGAGGAAGGTGAAGGTCATCTACCTTCCGAAGGCAGGTAGAATTTCTGACCAAACGCCCCAGTCATATAGACCAATTAGCCTAACGTCCTTTCTGCTTAAGACTTTGGAAAAGCTAGTGGATAGGTACTTAAAGGACAACGCTCTGAAAACGCGCCCTCTAAGCGAGAGTCAGTATGCGTATCAACAGGGTAAGTCAACAGACTTGGCTCTGGACGATCTAAACAGGCTACTGTCCAAGTCGATCGACGACAAGGAAATAGCAGTAGCTACTTTTCTGGATATAGAGGGAGCATTCAATAACGCCTCTCCATTATCCATAACAAGGTGTATGGAAAGAAGAGAGGTCGAACCCATCATCTGCGGGTGGCTTGCAGCTAATCTAGGGAATAGGATAATCACATCCACCCTGGGGGAAGCAACCATCATAGCGGGGATGGAAAGGGGTTGTCCTCAAGGAGGCGTCTTATCGCCCCTTTTCTGGGCGATTCTAGTGGACACGCTTCTAGTAAGGCTTTCAGATGAAGGTATTCAGTGCCTGGGGTACGCGGACGATATTGCTATCGTGATAAGAGGACGGTTTTCAGACACAATATCAGAGCGCACCCAAAGTGGCTGGTGTAGGGAGGAAGAACTGGCAGTGAACCCCCACAAAACTACACTGGTACCGTTTTACAAAAAAGAGAAAATTGCAAGGTCTACAAAAGCCGCAAATTAACGGAGTGGAAATTCCATTTGCGAAAGAAGTTAAATACCTAGGGGTAATATTTGACCAAAAGCTCACATGGAACTCCCACATTGAAAAAACCACAAACAAGGCCAGAATCGCCCTTGGAAGATGCAGGCAAATGTGTGGAAAAATTGGGGGATTAAATCCCAACATGACCAAATGGTTATACACACAGGTTGTGAGGCCAATGATAACCTATGGATCAGTTGTCTGGTGGCCCAGGACACTGCAGATTGGAGCGGAGAGGCAGCTAAGTGGTATTCAAAGGCAGGCCTGCCTAAGTATCAGGGGGGCCTTGAAAACGACTCCAACTGCGGCCCTGGAGGTAATAGTAAACCTACCACCACTACATATCCTCATACAAGGAAATGCAAGATCTGTTAGTCACAGATTATTACAGGGACCTTCTCCGATAAGCCAAGAACACGGTAAGGTCTACAAAGAGCTATATGAAGAAATAAAGGCAGATTCAATACTGGGAATGCCAACGGATCAGATTGCCCCACAATATAGCTCTAAAAACGACTATACAGTTTACATTCCAGAGAGAAAGGACGGGGAAGCAGGGCCTCCTATAACAGCGAATCTCAACTGATACACTGATGGCTCGAAAACAGACTCCGAAATAAAGCTGGAATATATGGGGTACAAGAGAAGATCACGATCTCTCTAAGCCTAGGGAAACATGCTACTGTCTTTCAGGCAGAGGTACTGGCGGTGCAATGCTGTGCAGAAGAGTTGATGAGACAGGAGGTCGATAACCAAAGAATCGTCATCTACTCCGACAGCCAAGCAGCACTTAAGGCGATACGCTCATATAAGATAACATCAAATCTGGTGTGGGAGTGTCGGAAGGCCCCAAACAGACTAGGTAGTCATAATAGAGTGACCCTAGCATGGGTACCAGGCCACCAAGGAATAAAGGGCAATGAAAAGGCTGACGAATTAGCCAAGCAGGGAGCAACGGAGGTCATGATAGGGCTAGAACCTTCCTGTGGAATTGCAAAATGCCTAAGTAAAGAGAGCATCACAAATGGATAAACAACCAGGCGTTGCGCTGGTGGTACGAAACCCCAGGACAAAGACACGCAAAATTATTCCTTAATAGCCCTTCGACTAAACTGTCACACGACCTACTAAGTCAAAGTCGGGAAACGACGAGGATGATGGTGGGAATGCTGACCGGACATTGTAGGCTGAGGAAACATATGAGGAGCACATACTCTGTGAGTGCGAAGGCCTAGCAAGGGTGCGGTTTCACTTATTCGGAGAAGAAAAACCGAGGGCAGAGAGCTACGCAAGGGAGGTGGTATCCAGGCTATTAGGTCTAATAAAAAGAATCAAGCTAGATATTGAGCTCTAAATATAGGGAGGACCACAATAGATCTGCAAAGGTCGCAGTGGGATAGGACAAAGAGCCACTCCAATTCTAATCTAATCTAATCTAATCTAAATTGTCTTTTTATTATTGTATTCATTCATTTTTATCATTGTATTGTATCTCCATTACTGTGTTTTATAATGTAATTACATAATTGTATGTATTTGTGATTTGATCTACTATGTAAACAAAATTTATGCTCACTTTTTTTATATGGAATTGGGCTTGCCCGTAAAATATGAAAAGTAGGTTGTTCACGCAACATGTTTCAATTTTGCATCTGATCAAGCAAAATAGTTTTGATTAAGAGAATTCGAATAAGACCAGCTTGCGCTGTCAAAAGATTATGCACAAATTTTGTGAATTATAGTAAATACAATTAGTATGATGCGAGTTAGAATAGTACCATAGCACAAGCTGGTACATTTTGAATTGAATTAGCCGTTTTAGTGATAATCACTAAATTGTTAGTTTTAACTCTAAAATATTTTTTTAATAGTAAAAGTTCAATAGATTATTTCTTGAATTTAATCATCTGAAAAGATGAAAAGCGTTTCACTTAATATATCTTAGTATTGTTCAAGATAAGTTGGTAGAAAATATTATTATTTTTTGTAATAAATGCCAAGCTTGGCTGAAAATTAATGAATCGTAGATTTGGAAACATTTTCCAAAAAATAACAAACATCAACACACTTTCTGCTGTAAGTTGACCGTTAGGTATAGTTCTTATCACAACCTAAGAAACTGACCTGACCTGAGATGGGATTAATGATATGTTATAAAGCCATAAAAGTATACCTGTTACAAGGTCGTACTAGTATTTATTTTGTTGGCGAATAATAAATTATTACCTGAAAACTATATAAGACTTTTGGATCATTCTTATTATAAATAATTAGTGCTTTATCTTTTTCCTCATGTATGAAAAGTTTTATGGTTTTATTACATCTCAAGCCTAACCGTTAAGTACTATTTGTTGTTTGCTAATTCAAAGTTTCAAAAAATATTATAAACGTACCTTTAGACTGTTGATTATGATTTTTTTATTAGAAATAGATTTTTTGAAATTGGAAACCATTCCTATCGGTATACATGCTCCCATTATCCATAGAAAAGACGGGAAAACTAAATCTGCTACATGCAGTCCATTCCAAATTGCATGTTGTATCGTTGCATAACCTCCTTGTCCGTAATTGACAAATATCATTATTATAACAGTCAATCTAGAAATAATTGTAAATGTGATTGTACAGTGAAAACTCACTACCGCCTTGCGACACCACTGGTCCGAGAGCGGAAGTGCGGTGCATGCAGTCGAAGTCATCGGTATATTATATTTATATTAACCTAAAAAGATTTCTATAACTTTACTGTTTAATCCGGATATACAGATACATGCAATGAGAAACGGAACATAGGAATTTAATGTATTCTTCGATCTAAATAGTCCATCAAAAAAAAATTCCTATGAATTCACTTCAATAAATATCCAGTATTTAGCTGAACAGCTGGATTCAGAATCACTGTAAGAAACCCCGCCTCTTCTCCTTCCAATATTTGATAGTTGTGGGTGTGTGTGCGTGCGATTTAATAGGAACATAAAGCAGTTCTTCAAATAGATCACTTATCCGTATACGTATAACGTAACGGAGATACTTGTTTTATCAAAAAGAAGTATAAAGCAAATACCATAGACATATTTCTCTATGGCAAATGCGTTCGTAACGTAACCATACCTGTGTTTTAATTTCAAGCCTAAAAAATAGGGAGTACTATTATCTTGAGAAATACTAAAAAATAGTTTTTCTTAAAGTGACCTGTCGCGTTTTTTGGTCGTTGAAAGACGCGAACACGAAAGACAATAAAGCGATACGTACGTTAGGTACGTGTGATGGATTGATACGTATCACGTAACGTAACGAAGCCCACGTATCGCTTGTGCACATGCGCATTGTGATACGTCTACGGATAAGTGGTGATTTTTAGAACTGATTTATTGTGTAAGTGTCCTTTGACGTTAGTAGTAACCGTCGATACATATTGAAACAATATACTCACGTTTTATATTGATCAATTTGGAAAATTGACGATCAAATGTGAAGGCGCTGGTCGGTTTTCAAAAGCAACAACGAATAAATTTACTATTTCCCCAATCGAGGGACGTCCAAAATACCTCGAAAAAATTTAAATTTTTTCCTGAAGGGTGTACATTCTGATTTCTCTACAAATTGATTTTTTATTTTGAAAAGTTGTAGGCTTGAACAGTACTGGGATACTCGGACTGCTGTTTACTGAATGTCTGACGCTAATTATTAAGAATCGCCCACAGCTGAGACTAAGGAGAGGTGGGAATTGTACGATATGTTGTAGGTGTAAAATAGAACGATTGTAATAATCGTGTTTTTAATATGTTGAAGCTTGATATTGGTCGACTAGTTCAAAAGCAGTTCTGATACAGTGCTTAAAATCCCTTTGTTTCGTTTTTCATTGCATGTATCTGTATGTGTTTCAACGTTATAATAGACATTGTGGCTTTACTTTCAGAGCGGATCCTCGCTTTACTGTACTTTTCAATAACAGTTTGCATCACTATATCGGTTACTTTTACTATATTTAAGCACTTAAACAAAGTAACAGATTGATTGCAGATGTAATTTAAATTGAGTGCACTATTTTATGCCTTGTTCACGTTTATGCCTTAAGAGTTTTAACAGGGATCCCAACGGGATACATTGTCGCCTGAATGGGCACCTGAAAAAGCTCAAAATAGTGGAGGAAGAAGAATGTAGATTTTGTGGTATGGAAGAAGAAACCTCCATCCACATACTTTCCAACTGCAAAGCAATTCAGAATCCTAGAGCACAGCACCTGGGAGATTACTGGAGAGAAGAGGAACATTTACCTAAGTTGAAGCCTGCAGATATCCTAAAATTCCTCCGGGAAATAGGATTAAAAGAGCTACTAGTTTCTGGGACTCTTATCAGGAACTAAGTAGAAGTGAGGGGGGCACCATAGATCTTTTTGGTCTCAGTGAATGTCACCCCAAAATAAATACACACATGCATGCTTTGTTTGGCAATATGTTTGTTGCTATAATTATTGTACAACTGTGATGTTTTTAAAAATAGCTAAGAAGATAGTAATCTAATGCCCTGGTCGTTCCTCAACCACTAAAGTGTTACACTTAATGAAGAAATCGAGTAGTCAACTGAATTATTCGTGGAAAATATCAAATTTAAAGAAAATAAATTTATTATGACCAAAAATATATACCTTTAGTTTTTTTAATTAATATAATGATTTATCTTAACACCTACCCCCTAAAAGTGTCCAAAGATGAGATTCGTTTTGTTTTTTTAATGTCATCACGGTCATGAGTTTCCGCGGTTGATTCATTTTTTGACTTATACTTATTCCAAACTTGTACAGCTCCAAAACCCAGCAGTGCTAAGATTATATACAATAAAGTAACTGTTAGTATTGCTGAAAAATAAAAATAAATATTGAAAATAAAAATATACGAAATATAGGAATATGAAATGGCATCAGCTATGGAGGCACTGCGCTGGACCTCCCCCCCGATTAACATAACAATCATGAGAGAGACAACAAAACGAGCAATACATCATGATCATGTGTTTAGATGTTGGAAGAACGAGGAAGTTTTGAAGAAGTTGGAAAATAAACTGGGAGAGACGGTGTATTGGGAAAATATGGTGAAGATTATGTTGAGGGGCGAGGAGGAATGAATGGAGATAAGTGGCGTAGTAGGGAGCATCATTATGGAAAGAAGGACTCGACATGACATGTGAGAGGTAGGAGTGATAGAAGGGAGAAAATGAAGAAAATGAAGAAAAAAAAGAGTGCGTGAGGGACCGCCGCCCGTCTTGAAGTATGCTAGGGTAGTGATTCCAAGGCGAGTTTGAGGTGGGTTTGGTTGGTAGACATTCCCGTGGGGATAAGTCCCAACACTGTCTGGGTACTGGTTAAGGACCAAGATGACCAAGATGAAAGCAAAAATGAACAAATGACAACATCAAGGGGGAAGGGAAACTTGGAGAGAGGATCTCGCATCTATAGACGGATTCAAGACTATCAAGGAAGGAACAGTTGCAGGAATACACAGTGAAGGGAGAAACGCAAATAAGGGACACGTATTCCAGGCGTAAATGTACGTTATCTTGCAAATGCGAGAGAAATTAACAAGAAAGAAGTGCGCAATATACGGATTAACATATAACCAGACGTCGATGGATACTTATCTGTATCTGTATCTGTAGAGTGGGGAGAGTGAGTGTGTAGGCTCACAGCACTTAGGTCACATGTGACCCAATGTACATCCTCCCGAGGAGTTCTCCTCCTAGGTCATTGTCCATCCTGTCCTTCTCAGGAAGGTGGTCAGGTCACTAGGGGACATCTCCTTTATGGATACTTATATGCAGCCACAAGTGACAGAAGACAACTTTTATGTGGTATCCATAACACTGTGATATCGATTGCAACAAAAAATATGATTAACTAGCCAGAGAAAGCTCATAAACTCCATGTATTGTCTAACATTCTAGCATGCGTACGGGACTAAGTCAAACAAAAACAGAGTTGGATTGAAACCCCTCCACCACGGTAAAATCTTTATTATAAAGTGTCATCAAAATAGAAAACAAGAAACACTGAAGATAAGCTGGAACCAAATCAAAAATATAGCAGGCCACTGGCCACTGGCCACAGTCCAGAGAGGACAACTGCTCAAAATGTGGACTCCTGGAGTGGGTGAAACTTAGACCGGAAGCAATAATATGCCCAAAAGATTGAGGCCCTTTTTTATGCTCATTTTTTTATAGAAGGAATATCTTTCCTGAATAACCCGATATTTCTGAATTTGTGCCATTTTTTTGGAATTAATCGCCGCACCAAATAGCCTCTTTATGCGAAATCAAAATCCGGTTTAGCGGAAGTTCAAGAGCCTGCTTCGCCATCTAGCGGGACCAATAAAATTGTGAATCTAAACCATCCAGGCAATTACTCAAACACATACCAACAGCTAAGCAGTTGAGGATTTGAATGTGAATACGATTCCAGCGCCACCTTCCGGGACAAGTAGTGAATCTAAGCAACCCTCCAACACGCAATTTCATTGAAAACAGTTAAGCCATTTAGAAGGAGTTATATTACATATACACGTGTACAGAAGAATAAAATTATATACTTATATAGAGATCACTTACGTGTATAGATGTTTACAGGTGGTTTTAAAACATCTACAAAACACCCTGATTTGTTAACATCTACGTTGTATATTCCAAATTGTCCGAACTTCTCATTAATATCACATATAACATTTTCAATTTGATTTTGTGGAAAATATTCTTTGTGTTCGGTTGCAAGTCTAAAATTCTGGTGGGTATTGAATATATTTTTTGTCAGACCATTACTGCATTCTTGAGTTGAATCTATACAGTAGTCAGTTATTAGGTAAGGGCACTACAATCATTTGTAAATATTTATTAATTATAGTAATAGTATGCTGTGGCTCGCACACAGTAAACACAGAAACTGACAAGATATAGTTAAAATAATAGCCTTCTTGGTGTGCGTCATCGATTGTGACGTATATCCGGGTTTTCGGCATGTCGTTTATTTTATTTGCTATTTTGACATATAGCTAACCTTAAATTTGATAAATAAAATCATCAGGATCGTATTAAGCCAAAGCCGAGAAAGCTATGAAATTAATAATTACCAGCTTCTTTTTCTAACTGAAAATACTTGAGAACTTTCAAAATACTAATGTTTTTCCGTATATTCATGCATATTTTTGTATTATTCATATAAATATAACAATAAGATTAATATTCACTTCCCATAGATAATAATTGACCGTAAGCAACAAAGTACACACCTGACAAGAACTGTCACATACCTGACAAGAACTGTCACATACCTGACAAGAACTGTCAGTCTGACAGTAGAAAAAGACGTAAGACACATTGCCGTTACGAAAGTTACGCCTACATAGTATTTTAACTTCGCGATTGATAGGTTGCGCTGGCGCGTAATCTAAACATCAACCAATCAAATTTTTGTAAGTCAAAGATTAGGGTTAACGTTTGTAAAACATTCAAACGGTTCATTATTGTGATATTTTTATTAGGATTAATCACAGACCTGCCTTTTTTCCATTTCTTCCTACTTAATGTGATAGAAGGAGATTAACAATCGATGACGCACACCAAGACTATACTAGTAATCTACCTAATATCTTAAATAACCCTTATACATATAAACTCTGTGATTTATTCACACTACTAGAATCTATAGACATCGGAATTCCGAATTACAGCCATAATAATATAATTAGTAGGAATTTACTATCCTCGAATTTAGCAAAATATAATAATTATTTTGAAATATATACAGATGCTTCCAAACAGCCTAATGGGGTAGGGTGCGCGTTCTTTATCCTGTCAAAAAATGTGCAAATACAATTCAAACTACATGATCTTACTTCTATATTCTCCGCTGAAGCAATTGCAATTGGCCAAGCACTCGAATTTATTGAAAGAAATCGATATAACGATTCACTAATAATATCAGTCTCATTATCAGTACTTACGAGTATAAGTCAACCTTTCGATATCAATGCTACGTTTGAAAATTGCAGTTGCAATTGTATATGTGATTTGGATCACATTTTCTTTGAGTGTAAAAAATTTGTACAGCATTGAGAAAAAATGTATAAGGAACTAATAAAAATCAATATTATTCCTCCTTTCAACTTAATGCACCTGTTAGCATTAAACAAGCTGCCTGTATATAACTTGTGTGTGTGTGTGTGAGGTGGAGAATGGCCTCAGACATAGTCTATTAGCCACAGAAAATTAAAAGTTAGTAAGAAATTGAAATATCAAAGCGTATGTCTAAATAGATAATTTAGACTTATTTATGAAATTCACTATAACATCAAATACATACTTATCCATGTTTGCCAAAAGAGTGGTTATATTTGTGGGAAGAGGAAAATTAAAAAAATTGTTTTCTATAATCAAAATTGGAGATATGAGGAATCTTAGTTGGTAAAGTAGGATGCAAAAGAAAATATTGACTATTAGATGTTTTAGCGAAATCGGCGTAAGATTGCTTCCAATTGGTTCCAATATATTTCTTATAATCATTTAGAAGGTCTGAGAAAACAAAAAGTTTAGTATAAGTGTTCATTTTGGAGGCTCTCTTGGCTTCCAAGTCAACGTACTCATTTCCTTCTAAACCACAGTGCCCTTTTACCCAAATTCACTTAATAGTTTTTTATTTCTAAAATTGTATTTTGTCTGTAGTACTTGAGAGGGGAACCTTCTATAGACTGTAATACTGACTTGGAGTCACACATAATAACAGCTATTTGGATCGGATTTAAAGTACACCAAGTTAATGCTTTTGATATAGCGAAAGCTTCTGCAGAAAAAACAGAACAATAGTTGGGAATTCTAAATCTTTCCACATAATTAGAGTTTGAAACAAAAAATGCTGCGCCAGTTCCTTCATCACATTTCGATCCATCAATGTATATTGTAGTAACATTGTCGCCTATATTGTTAAGTTCAGTTTTCAAAACTACTGTATATAACTTATTACTAGAATTTATCAAAGCGTATAATTTAAAACTGTAGTATTAGGAAAATATGATTCCTCCTGTTACTTAACCCTAAGTTAATATTCCCTTACCATCCGTGGTCTACCATTTCTTGTGAATTAGTCACCTTGAAAGACCCCTAGGTGTGAAATGTCTACCTTTATCCTATCCAAAGATCAATAAATTTAATACTAGAGTTACTGGCTAAATGTACAATAGTCTCTCGGCCACAAAAAAAACTGACAAGATAAAATTAATTAGACGGGAATAAAGTGATTTAGTAAATAATATTGCCACATCTCAATTGACATTGACACGATATGGCGCTCTTTTTCAAAATTTGCCGCCCTATAACCTAAATCTGCTGCAGAGTAATAGGCAACCAAATATACCTTAATACGTTTGTTAATTTATACTCCGCTATAGGTAAGTATTAAAATATGTGTCAAGCTTCTACTTTTATAAGCGATAAAAAAATGTATTTCAGTTTTGTTTATTACCTCGTAGCAATCCTTATTCAGTGTATATAAATAAACGTTATCATAATTAGAAACATTTATGTTCAGATAAAATTGGTCTAGAATTAAATTCCCCAGATTATATCCTTTGAAGTCAACAACGTCATAGTCATCAATCATGCACCAATTCATTCTACAAGAGTCCTAAAACTAAAAAATATGTTTTATATTAATTTCCAGTGTAGTACCTAAAGGTAAATATAGTTGAAAATGTAAAACTATAAAGTATGAAACAAGAAAATATTCTTCATGACCTCTAGAGGGCGTCATTCAATTCCTTGTGACGTCACATAACCTATAACCAACGGACGACAAAGACAGCGATATCAAGCGATATCTTATTTGTCAAATAATAATAACAGAGACAACAATTGTCTCTAATAATAAGCAGTAATAAACAGTAATTTGTTGTTATAATAATGAGTTATTTTTGCTCAAAATATATAATATACTTATTACTTATTATACTTACACGTCTCAAACAAATTTAAACTCAAATATTAATGTCTAATATGAAAATCAAACAATTTTATCGAATATTTTTGGATATTCTATAATTTACGAATTTGCACTTTTAACCATTGATATGAGCATTTTCTATCTTTCGAGTATCTAGTAATTGAAAGCTGATGTTTTCTTGAGATAAAAATTAAATAAAAATATTTACGTTAGATACCTACCTATGTAAGAAATATTGAAAACTTTTGTTTATGCACAAACACCAACTGTTATTATGATTTTATTATTCGAAAGAATGAAAGTACCGTGACATAGTTTGTGGTATGTGCAGGTCAGTATTAAATATAGAAAGTCGCTACATATTTATGACAAAAAAAGGTAGAACGTGTCGCGGGACACACGGTAGGAACTTTAGTTCCTTTTAAGCAAAAATTATGTGATACATCTGACGTTATAGATAAACATTTTGCGTATCTCTCGGTGGTCGAGTGGTAAGCAAACCAGACTCTCACACGGTAGACCCGGGTTCGATTCCCCGTGAAGAAGTTTTTTTTATTGTTAATTTTATTTTTAAATAATTATTCTGCTTGATATTAATAACGACAACAGGTAGACGTTTGAAATATTTAGCAGAATATTCATTATTATAGATAATGGTACGGTACCCTTCATAAGGGAGTCCGACTGGCAACATCTACTTATAACAGCATCGTAAATTTAAAAAGGGAAACCGTAGCATTATACAAATTGGACATTCAAGAACTGTACGTTTACCACAAAAAAATTTGTGGAAACATAAAATTGAATTGTTAAATTTACAATTTGAAATTATATGTGCTAGACCCCTTAATCCTCATATCATTTTGGCCAATTTTACGAGAGGAATCTACATGCAAACGTTGTAATTACCCTTAACGTACGTTCGAGATGCTTATACCATTTTTTGCGCGATCGTATTGAAATAAATTCCGAATAAAATAATTTAAATTTCTTCGAAATGAACGAAATGTCAAAAGTAAAATTTATACTTCTCGATCAGTTTAAAATATATTTTGCATTTTGGTGAAATTGTTTTTATGCTATTTATTACTTTTCGACGTCTGAACGGTAAGTAAATCACTTACCGACGTGTTAAACTTAAAAACCAGTAAACACAACCTACCGTCCTGACAACCGATGCTGTAAATAAACAAAAAAGATCAATCGCGCAAAAAAATTATGGAAATAATAGTAAAAATTTATCCGAACAAATTTAAGTAGATCCCCAGCACTGCGAATACCAGCTTTGCATAGAATTTTAATATAGCATCGGTGGCTCAGTGGTAGAATGCTCGCCTTCCACGCGGGCGGCCCGGGTTCGATTCCCGGCCGAAGCATATGAATCGCTGCTTCGTAAACGAAATTTTCGATGTGTCTTCCTTCTTGGTCTATACATTTGTGGAATCGAACCAAGTTGTCAAATGCTGCTGTCAGCATTTCAAGAGGAATATTTTCCATTACCTGCCGTATGTTATTTTTTAATTCCTCAATAGTAGCAGGCATCGAGTTGTAGACTCTATCTTCACAAATCCCCATACAAAAAAAAGGTAGAACGTGTCACGGGACACACGGTAGGAACTTTAGTTCCTTTTAATCAAAAATTTTTTGAATCAATAAATAAATGCACATATTAATATAAGATTTTATAAAATTATGTAATACATCTGACGTTATAGATAAACAATTTGCATATTCCTCGGTGGTCGAGTAGTAAGCAAACCAGACTCTCACGCGGTAGACCCGGGTTCGGGCAACGTAACATAACGTAACGTAACGGTCAGATCTTTTGCGTCGCGACCCCTGGTCGCTCAAGCATAACCTGACGTAAAGAACTAAAGTTCCAAAAACAGTCAGGTCTGGAGAATTTGGCCATTCGACTATTGAATCAGTCCTACCAATCCAATTATTTCCAAATTGTTGGTTAACAGACTCTCTTGCTATGTTGGAATAATGGGGTGGAGCCCCGTCTTGTTGAAAGTGAACATTTTGGTTCAAATTACCATCTTGTTCTAACTGATTCTAACACAATGTGACGTTCTTTCAATGATCGCAATATTTTTGTGATGTGACATATTAACGCCTCCTTGATTAGTATTTATGAATAAGATATCTGAATCGTTACAGTATCCCAGTTATCTAACTTCGCTTTCTGTGCAATGATTTTAAACTTTGAGGTACCGATAAAAAGTAAAAATATGCGTTTTTCAAGAAATTGCTGAATATAGAGGGTGTTCCATTTAAAAAATTACATCTACTGTATTCTGAAAATATGCCACATTTCTAGCGGGTAAACCGGGAGTACGCCATTTATATAAATGTGTCACAACATAACTCACGGTAATTTTAAACCTAAATGTGGAAACCGCATCTTATTATCTAGAACCGTTTCGAAGATATAAGCTCTTGAAAACAGTCAGAATATAATGAGACACCCAGTATATCAGTATAAAATAATAGTATATTACCTTATTAATATTCGATCATTCTTTAGTGAAAAATTATTAATCCGGTACTGTCCTGTACGTAAATTCCGAAACTGCTAATATATTCCTCCATGCATGTATTACATAACATGTTTTCCATGGGTTATACACACTGGTTTTAGCACAAGATTAATTTTAAAAAATGTAAAAAAGTTATTTTTAAATTACAACCATTTTTTACGATATAATCGAAAGGAACCTACCTATTATTTATGCCAACTATAATAGCTTAGGTATAAACATTTTCTTTTTTACCGTTTATAATACATAATATGGTTTGTTTTTAATTGAAAGAAACCCCCTAAAACGGCTCATTTTCTAAATAAAGAACGTGTTATCAAATAAAATATTCCATAACATAGGTATATAACATCCGGTCGACAAAAAAAGACCGGTTTCAAAAATACCATTTCCAACATCAGTAAATTATAGAAATTGATGTAAATAAACAATTAACTATAAATACCTTAATAAGGTGGTCAAACAACAAATTTAACAAAACTCACTTAAGTTATTCGTGAAGTATATATATTTCAATTACATATTATTATTAGTTTTTATAAAACCTACATTCAAATAAACATTTCATTAATTTATATACATTTTTAGGTACAAAACCGTATACCTTATAAAATGCACGTAATAAATAATCCATTACGTTTCGTACTTTTTGTATTGAGGGCAGTATAAGGGCGTGGAAGGGTGGAAATAAGGTTGGAAGTAATTTGAGAAAAGGATTACACGGCATATACCAAGGGTGTTAAAATAAATTTCCGACTCTTTCATTATTGTAAAATTAGATTTCAAATCATGAAAAAGTTGATAGCTTAGAAAATAATAAATATCCACTATAATATGACTTGTTGCGTCTCAAAATGTGTACTGTTTGGATGGGGTAACCATAATCGTTTTATAAACAGTTATTTACCTATTTGTGAGAATTTCTATTATACGATAACGTTTTTAAAAGGGGTTAATATACTTGTAAAACTGTCCATTTGTAAAGGTGTACGATATAAATTTTAATAGGGGTTAATTTATTTTTTGTAAAACAGTTAATTCTTCTGTAAACAGTTTCTTCTATCTTAGGTGTTAGGAAGGAAAGTAATTTAAAATTTTCATCGTAAATAAATCATATTATAAATTATGTTGTATAAAACTGAAGTAATCTTCCCCAGCCCTGAATAAATTCAGATAGGGAAGAAAACCACGTGTCTTCTTTGATAATGATTCACTGAAAATTCTTTAAATTACATAGTTAACGTAGACAGCTTCAGCAGTAATTTCAAAAATAAAAATTCGTCTTTTCATGATTTTATCCTCCTCTTCCTCATCTGAACACTTTCTCCTGCACTCTGCGATGAGTACAACGATGGTATACTATAACTACAGTTATCTATTCAAAATCTCTCGAACTATGTTCTCTTAATTATTCAAAAATTCACGCATGAATAGAGGAGTTCAGTCTAAGGTCAGTGTGGCCAACAAAAAGTGTTTTTTCTGACAAGAATGACAGTTAATGTCTACCCCTTAAAACATAAGATTTTTGCATGTTTTTTATCATTACGAACATCTATATTGCTTTATTAAAATAATGAATACACCTCCGAAGCGTAAATCATGGAATTTAAAATGACTTTTTAGCTGAACACACAGCACATCGGTGGCCAAAAATTCCAGGAACTCTTGGCATGTCACCATTTCATTTCTGTTATCTGTCACTAGTTATGTCAGATGTCAGTGGAAAAAGTAATTATAAGAATAGAGATACAACTAACTAGAAATGCTACTAAAATCTAATCGAAAATGGACATACACAATTAAACGAATATCAACAAAAATAAATATAATTGACATAACCAGTGACAGAATAACAGAAATTAAATGGTGACATGACAAGATTATTCTAATCATGGAGACTAGATATAAGGAGCACAAACTTGTATAGGAAAAATGTCGAAAAAGTGTCCGCGAAAAGCATTGAATAGTAGATGGCGCGAGAGTAGCAAATTGGTTTGAGGACAGAGTGAAGTATGCCGACCAAATTAACCTAGCAAAATCTCATAAAAGTTGATTCTAAATTAACAATTGTAGAAACGAGTGTTGTGAAAAGTTGTCAAGCAGGTAGACTAAAATGATAAAAAAATATCACCGAATAGGTAACAACAGAAAAAACCAGTGATTGATGGGTACATATTTGTGCATAATGTGTAGAAATATGAGGAATATTTTTTATTCATTACTATTTTGCAACACAATTATATAAATATATTGAAGAAACTTACCTTCAACCAAACATAGTTATACCAGCTACGCGAGATACTTATTTTTTCCTTGGTATTTGCTGAAACCAAGCGTAAAATGTAACCTAGTTAAAATAAACAAACCATCTCCATTTACATATCCTTAACTAATTTACCATGACATTCCAACTAAACGTTTCAGACCAATTTGCTACACAAGCGCCATCACAATTTAACGCATTTCGAGGACACTTTTTTTATACAGAGTTTGTGCTCCTTATGTCTAGTCTCCATGATTCTAATAAATCAATATACATATCGCGTAATTTCTTATGGAACCCTCCTGGAGTACACAAGTACGACAGGGAAAATATGAGAAAAACAGCTTGAAAGAGAGAGAAAGTATAACTGTTTGCGCGCATCGGAGGCGTGCACTCAGGTCTAGGGGGTGGCCGAATATTGATTGTCCTTTACAGAGAAAGAGAATTCACTAGTAGGTGGTATTCAGAACGGACAATAAACATTCGGCCATCCCCTAGACCTGGGTACATGTCTCCGATGCGCGCGCACAGTTATACTTCCTCTCTCTTTCAAGCTGTTTTTCCCATATTTTCCTTGTCGTACTTGTGTAATCAATGAAGATTCCATAAGAAATTTCGCGATCTGTAGATGTTCGCATTGATAAAAAACATGCAAAAATCCTGTTTTGAAGGGTAGACCTTAACTGTCATTCTTGTCAAAAAAAAACCTTTTTTGTTGGCCACACTGACCTTAGACTGAACTCCTCTATTATTGGCTCAAACACAGCCTCAAATGTCAATAATAAAATGGCGGTCGGCATGAAACATCGTTTGTAACGCCAATGGCATGAGACGGTCGTTAGAGGCGATATAGATAAACAAGAATAGGTGGTTTGTGAACCAGATCGATTTTGGCTTCTGTGCAAGACTGTTGGCGAACTTCACGTGGCTTCTTCCTATGTGAAACCAATTCTACCGTACGCGAACCGTACTACGCCAATAATGTCAGCAGTAGCGAGAAGGCAACCCGCTCTGCGTAGCTAAGCTTTGTTGGTTGCGTGGTAATTCAAATTCCAACATACGTCAAACGTCAAACCCAATGCAAGTAGCTTCAATAAAAATTGAAAATAATGGTAAACTATTATTTGTAAAGATTTTATTTAAGGCTGGAAAACAAACACCACAAACACATTAAACTAATTCAATATTTATTTTACAAAAATATTTAGCAGCAACTTATAAATTACAGATTAAAATTCAAATTACATATTCATGTTACTAAAATCATTATTTCAACATTTACTATTTCTTCTACGTCTTACAATTTCTCGTCTTGGCCAAATATCACGAATTGGAACTTCTTTTGATCATATACACGTTAGTTCTTGTTTGGCAGCTTTTAGCGCTAAAATCAAAATATTTATTAAAATGGAACAATTTACCGAAGAAAAGATAAAAAATTAATGAATCTTTTAAATAGCAAGTACACTTTTGTTATAACAATCTGTAGAAGAAAAAGTTAGTTATAGACCAGGGTCGATAATTTTTGAAAAAAAAAAAATAATAGTAGGATGAAACCCATTAGAGGAGGAGGAGAATATGATATAATCGAAGAAAAAAATAAATTACGGGCGATCCGAGTTCGGGAAGTGGGAAGGGGTGAGTTTTTAAGGGTGAAAAATGGTTTATCTTGATTTCTGGCAAAACTACAAGACCTACGGAAAAAAGTTGAATGGCAAAGTTGTGAGTAATAAAAAGCTCTACAACTTTTGTATTCACAATTTTTACACATAACCTCAAAATTTATGTG